>QEPC01010859.1:180529-195289 GCA_003113815.1 Sphenodon punctatus
GGGGGGAAAGGGGGGCTGAGTGTGGAGGAGGCTGAGTGGGGAGGCTGGGGAGGAAGTGGGGGAGGCTGAGTGCGTGGGGGGCTGGGGGCGGAGGCTGAGTGCGTGGGGGGACTGGGGGGGAAGAGTCACGAGATGGTGCAAGGAGCTCCTGTATGACAGAGTGTTCCCCAGGGGTACATGTGACACTGGGGTGGGAATGGGGAAGCAGGAGCAAGGGCAACTAGAGGTTCTCCTATCCCTCAGCAGCCCCTCTCCACCCTCATGTATCCTACTTATATTGATCATTTGTGCTGTTCAGTGCTGAGGAGGACTCTTTCTCCTTCCCTTTTCTGTATGGAGTGTTTCTCCCTTGGTTAAGGTACATCAGCATACTTAGGTTTTAATCTTCCCCAATGCATCAGCTTGTCTCTCTACCAGGCGGGATGCTCCAGAGCTCTGGCCCATTGTGGGCAAATCTTGGTTCTTGCAGCATTATTCAGTGCTATCTCTGCTATGTTTATTTCAGTCCGTGCAGCTTCTTGAGCTTTGGTGTGTCTTCATGATCAGGTCAACAGATACGAGTCCTTTGTGTGACTCCCATCTGCAGTGGCTATATAACTTCCAGATCTTTTGTGGTGTTCCTCTTATAATTTCAGGTGTGAATTAGCAGGGTTTATATTCTGGGGTGGTAACTTCCTTGTGCAAGCAGACACTGATCATCCTGTTTCTGACCAGATTGCAGTCACTTCTGTCTGCTGCTCTCGTCTTGTAGCATACTTCATCTGTCACTTTTGTCAACTGTTCTTGACTTTTACTTTTTCCTTTCCACTTCTGTCAACATCCTTTCGAAAATCAGGCTTTATAAAAAAAAAAGCTGTATTGATTATTACAGATTGTTTTGTAAATACTGCTGGTTTTCAGATCCTACCAGTATAGGTCACTGTTGTGTCAGTTTTTTTTAAGGGAGAATGCTTTATATCAGAAACTATAGCAGCTAGAAGAAAAGCTTGAATTTTCTTTATAAGTTTCAGGATAGCTGTGACCACTGTTTTCAGTTACCTTCAAAAAATTGTTCTGGGGGTGAGGTGAGGGAAACCTGGGCATGTAAATACATCTTGCACATCCACATCGTGCCAAATCAAACTATAACTTTGCTATATTTCTAAGTAGCCCATGTTATCCATAGACAAGTCTCAAGTTTATGCAATCAAGGTTTCATGGATATAGTTGAATGTTTTGTGACTGGTATCTGTGTAAGGGAGAGATGTCATTGGAATATTATTTGCAGTGACTGGAAATCTTATTTGTACTTCCATTCTGGTTTGGGTTGTGCATTATGTGGTAACCAGAACTCATGCTCTTTGTATCAAAACAGTAGCTAGAAATGTTAACTGACATTGCACTAGGCACTTACTAATGCATAGTAAGATGCTCTGTGTGTTAAATAGCTTTCCAGCTAAATAGTGGTTAGAGTGGAAGAAAGGGACGCTGCACACAGAAAATTGGGTATGAGTTGCACATTAAGTGACTTGCCTGAGATCATACAAGAACATTGTAGCACCATGTGAACTGAATCCAGATGTCTTTTATCACAGTCCAGTGTCGTAACTATATAGTTAGCTTCTGTCCTCAACTTTTTAAGTGAGCGGTTCTAATGTTGTGGCACATAAGACTAATGTTTAGAAGAGGGAAGCTAGTAAACGTATGTTTACTGCAGGTTTTCAATAAACACACTATTCCAATCTCAACATGTTACATTTAGCACCTTGTGAAAAACTTGAAAAACCTTTTAAATAAGATACAATTTTCCAACAGACTATGACATAGCCATGATTAATTTTTTGTTGTATTTTCTCTTCCCCCTGGGATACCTGATGCTATTTTTTATTGTGCAATAATAATAATGGAATGAAAGGACGTGGGTTCATTGTAAATTTACTTTCTTTTAGATAACAGATTGGAGGACTCTAGTAATGGTGGCTGGCTATTTAAATCTCTTGGACTACAATTTGACATTTCTAATTTACTACGCTACTGATCAGTTAATAATAATAATAATAATAATAATAATAATAATAATAATAATAATATTATAAGCATTTATATAGCGCCAATGATGTATCTGGCGCTTTACAAGAAACAAGATAGACACAGTCCCTGCCCGAGGGCTTACAATCTAAAGACGGGGTGGGGAGACAGGGAAGGGGGACAGCGGGAGATACAAGGGATGCGACATTCATGAGGATGTGAGAACTCGGGTACACTTTCTTGGCTTCGTTACACTAAATTGGGAGTTTACCGATAGCAGGTGGGAGATAATCCTGGGGGGGGGGATGACTAGCAGGAGTTAGGCAGGGCAGAGCGGAAGAGGTGGGTTTTGCGGAGGGACTTGAAGGTGTGGAGGGTGGGGGCAAGGCAGACGAGGGCAGGGAGGGATAACAATGAAAATCCCAGGTCTCGGTAATAAAACCCCATGCTCTGAGCTGTGATGCCCCAAACCCCTCAGCCTGGCTGCCTTGATAAGAGGGTTTGAAAGCTTGGGATAAGGACACCCTGGTCCGGAGGCCAAATCTACTCTGGCGCTGTTGTTTTATTTGGTCCCTTGGATCTGGCCCCTGGATCCATCCACTACTGTTAAAATGAGAGAGGGAGAGCAGGCTCAGGGGAAGGGAGCAGAAATAAGGACAAGAATTCAAGGATAGAGGATGGACCCATGGCACAGATTCATGATCTGAAACCTCCCATCCATTACCCCCTCCTGAACTCATCTCCATTACCCCATCTTCAATATCAAACCTCAATGCTGCCCTCCTCTTCCCCTCTCTAGTCTCATAGGCTGTTTTTAGACGAGCGCTTGTCTAAGAACACCCGTACTCTTAACACAACCTCCAAACACCAAAGTACTAAATTAATTGGAGTTAACAAGTGTGTAAATGACAGTCATTGCTGTAATATTTGAATGTCTTTAATGACTAAATGACAGGTCACAGACACCCTTACTCAGCTTGTAAAACTTGAATATTTGGTAACTTTTTTGTTGTCTCAGTGGGTGTGATTGGCTTCACATGTCTGAAGAACTATGTGGGAAATATGTTGTATCTAGTTTGGAAAGATGTGAAGTTAATAGCCATTCTTACCTCTTGTAAGAGGTGAATTCCATAGTCTTTCTAGTTTCCAAGAAAGTTTTTTCTGGGACTCATGAGGATTTCTTTGACTGTTCTGAAGTTTAATGGAGTGTAGTTGTTGAAAGGCATCTTTGTTGCTGGAGGCAGAGGCTTTCTCTTACGTTGCTCAAACCAATTTTTTTGAGAACTTTGGTCATTGGGGCAGAGACCTTGCACTGGACTTCGTTCAGTGTGAGAGTCAGTGCAGAGAGGCCATGTATAGTTTTCTGTGTTGTCAGACTGCTGTTTATACTTGTTTGAGTAGTTTTCAGAATGTGTAGCTTCATGCTTAGGGAAGTCCTGCCACAATGTAGCCCGAGTGCTGTATCCAGGTCTTTGCCTCAAAGAATGAGATGCAGTTTGTATCCGAGAGGATAAGAAGTGGGCCTTCTCACAGCGGTAGCTTTTTGGAGAGTTCAGAGAATCTTAAATTGTGAACCAATTCTACAGTGTCAACTGGTCCCCTTCCCCCCCCCCCCCCCCCATAGGGGATGGGAATGGGAGCATAAGTATTGTAAAGCACCACTCAACTCTCTTGCTTTGATTAATCTTGGTTCAGGTTTGTGCCTACTGCTTTCCAACCAGATGTTGGTCTCCACTGAGTGTAGGAGGAATGCTGTTGGAAAAGGGCTGTTATCTATCTGGAAGATGCATATTGAGTGTGTTTTATCCTGCTCTAACCAGCTTTCTAGTTAGATTTTCTTGAATCCCTCTTTCATCTCAGTCTTCCTTGTTCTGGTGTCGAATTTAGGTCTTGTATCATGAAGAGCTAATCTGTGCAAGGCATAACTTTGCCATTACATAACTAACAAAATGGCTTGTTCGGTTTCCTTTGTGGACCTTTGAAGAACATGTCAACTCGGAATCAGTGGTAACAGTAAATAGCAATATTTTGTGGCTACCTTTGGCAGATCTTTTTACTGCCCCCCCATCCTTTGCTGTTTGTTCTATTTTCACTCCATTCTCAAGTTTAAATGCTTTCTTTCCCCCCTATTTTCTAAATGAGATTCTCTCCCTCCTTTTTGTTTCCGTTTCTTCCCCAGTCACTAAACAGGTAAAAGATTAAACTTACTAGCCATTGGAGGAAAGAAAGGATTATGGAGTTGGGCCATTGAAGGGTAACTTGTAGGCAAGAGAGGTAATATCTCCTGCCAGAGTCTTACCATGGGATCTTGCTTACAGATGCAGTCTCTACTTTTTTTCATTCTCTAGCTAATAAATGTCTTAACGATTTTTCCTATTTGCTGTCTGCTGGCAAGGAGAAGCACTTAACTCTGCCCTTCCAGAGCCCCCTGTGCCTTGTTGAGATGGGTTAAAGGGTGAGGCTTTTTTAGTAGATTTAGTCTATAATCTTGAGTGGCTTTTTAATTGTCATGTAAATACATTTGAAGCCGTGTTGTAGATTA
Source organism: Sphenodon punctatus (assembly GCA_003113815.1). Lineage (NCBI taxonomy): Eukaryota > Metazoa > Chordata > Lepidosauria > Sphenodontia > Sphenodontidae > Sphenodon > Sphenodon punctatus. Next base: position 185,079 of record QEPC01010859.1, read on the forward strand.
GGCATCTCCTGGGATGCGGTATAGATCCACGTTATCCGCATCATAATCGGTCTTATCTGTCACGATGAGCGAACTTAAGTTGAAAAGTGACATTCCTTTTGCTTGGCAGATCACACCTCTGCATGTTACGGGGAAGTGGTGCAGAGGGGGATTCTTCATGACTTTACACCTCTTGCTTCTCGTAGCTACTATAGAGAGAGAGAGTACATGTGTGTGTTCTTCTTCCCTCCTTGCTTTTCTGACTTGTGCTACCATACAGTTTCCTCCTATTTCCTAGTAGCAGCCCTTTAGTTCAGTGCTTGCATCTGTTGTTCAGTACTTTCCCAAGCTGAAGAAGATTGGAATTCTTCTGATTGTCCCTGCTGTTAAGAGAGATTTGAAAGCCAGAAATGAAAATTGCTCTGTTGCGTTGTGGAAGTGGCTGTTTTGGTTTGCTTGTGATTAAGGAGTCCGTGGTACCTTTGAGAGAGTTGCTTTTTCTAAAATCTCTGAAGGCCTAAAATTGAATTTACATTGTCTGTATTAGCAAAACACACACAACACTTTAATGTGTTTCAGGAGCATGAGTTATTGAAGTTCTAATGTTGACTACTTCTTATGGCTAGCAGAGCACACAGACCAGAGGTTCCCATTGATATACTTGGCTTGTCTTTGTCCATTTGGAGTCTCAGGATTATACTGAAGTCTCAAAATGGAATCATGCAGGCAAAATTTAGAAACCACATCTAAGGGCTTGATTCTGCCACCAAGAATCAATACCTTATTATAGTGGAACAATTTGAGTTTCTGCCCAGAATGAATAAGAAGTTGGCAAGACTAGATTCTAATTTTGTTTGGAATTTGATGTAACAGACTAATAGTGGTAGAAAGAAAATTATCATGGGACATCTTTGCTTCACATAGTTGTTCTTTTGACGTATTCTAAAGCTAGATTTTTAAGTAAGGAAAAAAGATGAGTTGGTTGTCAGCTTAGAACCCAAATGGAAATGCCCTTTCCTTAATAGTAAAACAACTGAGTATAGCTATTTAAAATGTGTGGGTTGTAACTAAGGATGGTGGAAGATACCTCCTACTTTACCTTTGCTAGTATGAATTTTTAATCATTTACAGTAATTACTTTTGAGAGATTATTTACAGAATTAAGTTTCTCAGAAGTGGGGTTGGGCATTTGGCAAGTGTTGCCGGTAGTCTAAAGTAAGCCGCATCAGGAAAGAAAAACTGGCCATGTGTCTGTCCAGGACCCTTACAGACTCCCTCATTGCATGAAAGTGAAGGAGAAGGAGGGGGAGGGAGGGTTGACTGCCCCTCCACCATACAAACACAATGGATTCATAATGGATTTCAGATATTTGTCTTTGCTTCTTCCTGTTCATCTTTAAAAAGCACCTAAAGACTTTTTTATTCTCTAGGTGCTTTTAGAAGAACTACTGTTGGATTTTATTTCTTCCCCCTTTTCCTTTTGAAAGCTGTTTTTAAATGGACTTTATTCTATTTGAACTTGTTGGTTTTTTTTGTTTAAGCTCCCAAAGTGCTACTTGGGTGTGGGCTATATACATTTATTATAATAAGAAGCAGCAGGCGGAATGGAGTTTCAGGGGTGGTTTCTACATGGATGTGATCATGTTCTATGACGAGGGAAAGATTATTTCATATCAGCAAGGTTCTGATTGGCTATGGATACCCGAGTGGAAGAAAGGAGCTATGAAGGGGATATTTGAGAGGAACATGTTGACATTACCTATATAGACATTTTTAATAAGATCCCAAAACCTACAGTTTGAGAGGCGTTAAGGCTCTTACAAATTCAACCATGGGAGTAGGGAGAGACCTCAACTGCGCATGCGCTGTATAAGTCAAACTCCTTTTCTCCACTGATAAAATTAAAAAATATACAACAGATTTTCACACAGGAAATATCTAGACTGGACACTTGAATTTTCCAACACCTCTCTACCTCCAGACAAAAAACTACAAACATGCTTATGGCCATCAACCAAAAATGGTTGCAACCTTGTAGCCGTCCCTTCAATTTTCAGACATTTAACTTTTTTCATCCTATTTATGAATGCGAGGTCCGTTGTTAACAAGGCCCCAGTTATCCATGATTTAATCTTGGATGGGGCCGTGGACCTCGCATGCATCACGGAGACCTGGCTGGATGATCTGGCCGGTCCAACTTTGGCGGATCTGGTTCCAGCTGGGTATGCCGTGCAGCATCAGCCCCGCATGGGCGGCCGGGGAGGAGGCGTAGCTATTGTTTTTAGGGAAGACTGGCCTGTTAGGAGGTATCCAGTGCCGGAGATTGTGGGTGTAGAGGCTCTGCACGTGGTGATCGATTTGGCTGGGGGCAAGCTAGGGGTGCTGCTGGTGTACCGGGCCCCTTCATGCCCGGCGGCATCCCTTGCCGCTCTAGCGGAGCTGGCCTCGGAGGTGGTGTTGGGCTCCCCCAGGACTTTGGTTCTGGGGGACTTCAACGTCCACGCCGATGCCGGCCTTGTTGGGGCGGAGCGGGAGTTCATGGCCGCCATGGCAACTATGAACTTGTCCCAGGAGGTGATCTGCCCGACCCACGTGGGGGGACATACCCTCGACCTGATCTTCGGCTCTGGCCTTGAGGCGGGGGGTCCGGTTGTGGGGGAGGTGACAGCGGTGCCCTTGTCGTGGACGGACCATTATCTCCTTCAGGCCGGTCTTTTAGCGCGCCCCCTCCAGAAGGGGAAGGGACCAGTTAGGATGGTCCGCCCTCGGAGGCTGATGGAACCCCAGCGGTTCCAGGAGGTCCTGAGGGAGCTTACCCTGGACGTGGACGGTCACTCTGTGGATGAGCTGGTCCGGCATTGGAACAGCTTGCTGGAGGAGGCCATTGACAGGGTGGCTCCGAGGCGCCTTCTGCCTTGGTCTCGTCACCGCAGGACCCCTTGGTTTACTGAGGGGCTGCGGTGTATGAAGCGTGTAGGCAGGAGGCTAGAGCGACGCTGGCGTCGGACTCGATCTGACTCCGATCGTCTTCTCCATAGGGCCCATTTGCGGTCCTATGTTGAGGCTGTGAGGACGGCGAGGAAGGAATTCCTCGCGGTCCTCATAGCGTCTGCGAAGTCGCGTCCAGCGGAGCTGTTTCGGGTGGTGCGGGGGCTGGTTAGTCCGGCCTCCCTCCGCCTGGATGGGGACTTGTCCCGGGCCCGCTGTGAGGAGTTTGTCACCTACTTCGCAGACAAGATTGCTCGGATTCAGACCGACTTTGACGCTGGGTTGATGGCAGTAGGGGAAGAGCGCGGGGGGGCGGAGGGCCCGTCTGGTCCATCTTTGTGGGGAGAGTTTCGGGAAGTGACGCCGGCCGATGTGGTGGATGTCCTGGGGTCTGTGAGGGCCACGTGTTGTCAACTGGATCCGTGCCCGTCCTGGTTAATAAAAGCTTCCGGGGAGACGTTGGGGACGGTGCTGGCGAGGGTAGTGAATGCGTCCCTTCGGCAGGGGAGGTTGTCGCCTTGCCTTAAAGAGGCTGTGGTGCGCCCCCTGCTGAAAAAACCATCGTTGGACGTAGACGCGCTCGCCAGCTACCGACCTGTCTCTAACCTTCCCTTTTTAGGGAAGGTTATTGAGCGGGCAGTGGCGCTCCAGCTCCAGGTTCATCTGGATAACATCGGGCTCCTTGACCCTTTTCAATCTGGGTTCCGCCCCGGCTATGGCACCGAGACGGCGTTGGTGGCCTTGGTGGACGACCTCCGCCGGGAGATGGACGCAGGATGTTCGACATTTCTCATCCTGCTAGATCTCTCGGCCGCTTTTGACACCGTGGACCATGGGCTGCTGTTGAGACGGCTGCGTGACCTGGGGGGTCTGGGCGGGACTGTTCTTGAATGGTTCCGCTCATTCCTCTCGGGGAGGAGCCAACGGGTGGTGCTGGGGGAGGAAACATCGTGCCCCCGCGCTTTACCGTGTGGCGTTCCGCAGGGATCGATCTTGTCTCCGTTGTTATTTAATATCTATATGCAGCCCTTGGGGGAGGTCGTGAGAGGGTTCGGGGTGCGATGTCACCAGTATGCTGATGATACTCAGCTGTACCTCTCCTTTTCTACTGACCCAGACCCTGCTATCTCGGTGCTATCCCAATGTTTGGAGGCCGTGGCGGATTGGATGCGGCTGAGCAGACTGAAGCTCAACCCAGATAAGACGGAGGTGATGGTGGTGGGGAGGGCGAAGGGGGTGGTGGCCCCCCTAGTTGGGGGGGTTTGCCCCCCTGTAGCTCAGCAGGTCCGGAGTCTGGGGGTCATATTGGACGCAGACCTGCGTCTGGAGCGGCAGGTGGAGGCAGTCGCTAAGGCTGCCTTCCGCCAGCTTTATCTTGTACGTAGGCTGCGTCCGTATGTCTCTGGCCCGGACCTGGCCTCCCTCATCCATGCCTTTGTCACCTCGAGGCTCGACTACTGCAACGCGCTCTACGTGGGGCTTCCCTTGTTCTTGGCTCGGAGGCTGCAGCTGGTGCAGAATGCGGCGGCTCGTCTTCTTACGGGGACGGGTCGCCGGGAGCACATTACACCGGTGCTCCGAGCTCTGCACTGGCTGCCGATAGTGTGCCGGGCCAAGTTCAAGGTCCTAGTGATGATCTATAAAGCCCTACACGGTCTCGGCCCCTCATACCTTAGGGACCGCCTCGCCCTTCGCGCCCCAGAGCGGCTCCTGCGGTCTGCCGGGGGTGCCCTCCTGGAGGTCCCCCGTGTTAAACGGGGGGCCACGATGGAGAGGGCATTCTCGGTGGTGGGACCGCGGCTGTGGAACTCCCTTCCGGAGGAAGCTCGCCTGGCCCCTAGCCTTTTAACATTTCGGCGAAACTGTAAGACCTGGCTGTTTGCCCAGGCCTTTGGGAGGGAGGGTGGGGAGGGAGGTTTTTAGCCCCCTACCCATTTGTTTTTGTCTAGCCCTGTTTTAATATTTAATATTTACTATTTAATATTTGATTGTTTTTAGATGTATTTTATTGTATTTTACTGTTTTTATGCTGGAAGCCGCCCCGAACTGTGTTGCAGGAGGGGCGGGGTATAAATTTATAAAATAATAAATAATAATAATTTGTGACATTTGAACCGTGTCTCCCCTTCAACCAAGTGATCATCCCTACAAAATTTCACAGTGATAGCATGAGTCGATTTGATAGAGAGTAGAATTTTCATGATTATAATGAAGCATACCACTCACCTTAACTATATAGAGCCTCTCGTGACTCTGTAATATGAGTTGTTTCTTTTGAGGGCGGGGGAGATGTTGATGGGTTTAAATAGCTGTAATAGTTTTGTTTCCTAAGGCAGAGGCTTAACGATTGTACAGCTTCGTTGTATTAGGTGTGGAGGCTTAGTTACTGTGACTTGGGACCAGCCCTGGTCAAAAGTCACACTTGAACTGCCAAAGAGCTACATGTGGCTCCTAAGTCACAGCTTGACCACCCTTGGCATAAAAGATCCATGCAGGTTAAGTCAGATGAAATGCTTATGGATCAGCTATTTTTGATGCTGTAGAGTAAGTTTTCTCTATGTACTGAATGGAGACAACTACATTGATTGCAGCATTCACTCTGAGACTGTGTCTAAAAGCTATGAAACTATTCTAGCGTAAAGTTAACTGGATAAGCCATTTCTTGAAAGAGAGCATACTAATGAACAGATTGCACGCTCTGTGTTAGAAGATTCAAACTTTAAATCATTTGCGGGGTTGTATTGACTATCAGAGGTCGCATCTAACAGTTGCTGTAGGAACTCTGCTTTGATATCTTTCCCATGTTAAAAATCCTAAGCTCCTGGAGACCCTCTCACCTAAGGAAAAAATTAGTTGCCCCTCTTTTCTCTGGGAGGTTCCCATCTCTTCTCCAGAGGTGTTTTCCTCTAGAGGGGAATGGTTGTGGACAGGTCATTGTGATTAGATGTCTTGGCAGGGGAGGCGGAGTCCATTCCTCTAGTCACTAGCTGCTGTTGACTCCAGTGGTCAGCTACTGTCTGACTGGCACCTACAGGCTACATTTGACTTCCTTGGGTAATTTCAGACGTGACGCGCTCCTGCGTCGCCACAGTGGATTCCCAACCGTGGCTAACTGCCCAACCCGACCCATGGTTCCGGCAGGCCCCAAACAGACATGACGGGAGCGGGACCATGGCAAGGAAACACAGTCGGGCCACGACCCGGGGTAGCGCAACAGATGTGATACCGATCCCGGACCGTGGCAAGAACCCCCAGAAGCCACCAGGGCGGGACACAGACACGGCCGATGGAGGTTAAAGGAAGTCAAAAGCACCACAAGGCAGGCACCGCCCATGCGAGGGAACCGGGAAGAGAGGTGGAGGAGGGAGGTGAATGGCTGAGCTGCGCGCGCACAACAGGGAGAAAGAAGCCATGGACAGAGCTGAACACAAACCACACACACGCTGCCGAGAACATGCACAGCCGAAAGGGAAAGGGAGCAAGGGGGAGACACACGGGCACACAAGGGGGGATGAAACACCACACTGGGCAGCTCAAGAGACAGCAACAAGGACACCGGGGTGGTGGGGGGGCTGAGGCCAACAATGGGCAACAAAACAGGAGGGGGCTGGGGCTGGAACAGAGCGGGACATGGGAGCACGCACCCAACACCCCAGGGGACAGCACAGGCACCACGAGGCACCCGAAAGCAACACAGACTGCTGAACAGACGGGTCCGCACGGTGACAGAGCAGGGTCACGGGATGAGCCACCAATCCAAGGAAGACAGTGGGAAGGGTAGAGGCAGGTCCCAATAGCAAGACAACTGGTCCCGAATGGTAATGCACAGGCAGCGAGGGAAGCGAGCCCCTTGTCACGGACAGCTGATGGTGCCCCCCCCAACAAAGGGATGCCAGGTGGCGTGAGCAAGGGACCCCCAGTCACAAACAGTCATGGAGGCATTGTGGGGTTGGGGGCTGAGCACGGACACTGGCAGGGAGCCAGCTGAGCAAGGGGTGCAAGGGTCCACGGGCATCCCCAGTACAGGTGTTGGATAGCAGCTAACAGCTGACTGGGGGGCGGGTCATCGACCCGAGCCTCAAGGGTACAGATGGTGTAGCGGTGCCACACAGACAACCCTGGGGTCCAGGCGACCTGGCACCGCCGAGCAGAACGGGGGGAGCAGATCGAGCCAGGACAGCGGTGGGTCCACAATGGGAACGATGTAGTGGGTCACAGAACGGAAGGTCCAGGGAGGTGCAGGGAGCACCCGGCGGAGGCTATAGTCTGGACACAGATGATCCAGGGGGGACCTACAGCCAGCTGCATGGGGTCACGAAGGGGGGTGGGACGGAGTGGCCCAACAGATGAACGTAGTGGGCCCACTGCAGCGTGCCCCGGTGATAGCCCCTCTGTGCCATGTGCTGTGCAACAAGATGATAGGCCTCAAAAGGATCAGGACTGTTGAGCCCAACCTGAACATCAGCACGGGACCACATCTCAGACAGTGCTAGCAGCTCGGGTCCTGTGGGATCGGGCAAGGCATAGTCAGCAGCAGGGGGCCATGACAGCTGTCCGAGCTCCAACAGGCGGTAGTACAATGCCCCACGGGAACGCTGGTAGCCACGGGCCCCTAGGATGCAGCAGAAGTAGGACACAGCCAGGGCAGGGCCGCCCTCTGCCAGACAGGTCTGGAAGCTGGCCAAGGTACAGACAGAGCTGACACTGTCTCAGGAGCAGACCACGACACCAGTGACCCCCTCAGCTCTGGAATGTGCCCTTCCGGAAAGGGACGGAGGCCCAGCTCCGCAGCATGGAGCTCAGACACTGATAGGCATCCGGGAGGGTAGACGGGGAGGCAAGGAACAGTTGAACACCAGGGGAATGCCACAGGTCAGCTAAAGTCATGGTCTCCCTGTAGGTCCAGCAACACGGACCGGCTGCGGAACCGCTGAGGGGGAGCTCTGCTGCAGCAGCATCGGCCATGGTGCAGGTGGCAGAGGGTCTGATAATCAAGGACAGTGGGGCCCCTCAAACTATGGTAGGCAGGGGAGGTAACCAGGAGAGCTCTAAGGGCAGCACAATGGGACTGCAGGGAAGCGATGCGTGGGGAGCAGACATAGCACAGCTTCAGGAACCCAAGGCCAGAGATGGTCTACACACACAGAGCAGTGATACGCACACAATGTTCATTCACCTTCCAAGGCACCGTTATGCCACCTACATGGTGGGGGCACAGTCCTCCCCCCTCCCATGCACCTGAGCACCCAACACCCCAATAGCTGTTAGTGAGCAGCACCAGGGTGCACGGGACCTACAGGTGGAGCCCCCTGGTACGGGTGAGCGGCCCCGTGCCACCAGGATCACCCGGTAACGCACAGGCCACAACCAATCGGCGCAGCACCTGGGTACAGGGCCCAACGGACAGCCAGTGGCGCTTGGGCATGTGCTGGCCCCAGGCCCCTTGTAGCGAGTCCCCACCTGCAGCACAGCGTCACGAGCGTGCCTCCAAGCAGTGTGCCTGACACTGCCCAGTGCTCCTGGGGCACCTACCAGCTAAGGCCCTCGCAGGTACCTGACATGGGTGCGAACCAGTGGGGTGCCTGCTGGCTTCTATTGGAGATCATAGCTGAGTGGTACCGCCAGCACACAGAGCTCCAGCAGGTCACCATGGAACTGCTTGAGATGTACACAGGGGTGCGTGAATGCCTGGCCCGGTTCGCTGCAACCAGCCAGCTGGCCCACCACAGGCGCTGCCGCATTGGGGCCATGCACATGGCGCGCTGGCTCTCTGGGATGTACCGCAGGGCCCTGCTGATTGCAAGCACCCATCCAGCTGCCCTCAGGCAAGCAGCTGCATGCCACTACTGGAGGAGGGCAGCCCTCTTCAGTGCTGTCAGGCTCGCTTTGCCCATCGACAGGTGCCTCTGGACCGTGCCCAGGGCCCAGCAATGGTGGGAGGGGGCCCTGACATGATGGGATGATGCTGCATGGAGGTTACACTTCCGGATGGACCGACGTACCCTCCTGCGACTGGCAGAGCTTCTGCGGCCCTGGCTGGAGCGGCTGCACACCCCCATGCGCTCCCCTATCCCACTCGCGCAGCGGGTGGCCATAGCTGTCTGGGCCCTGGCCACCCCGGATTCCTTCCGTTCCGTGGCTCAGCACTTTGGAGTGGACCTCACAACCGTCACTGGCATCATCTGTGACTTCTGTGAGGCTGTGGAGGTGGCCCTTCTCGACCGCGTGATCCAGCTCGTGGATCAGGGGGCTGGGATGGCCGGCTTCGAGGCTACCGGTTCCCCAACTGCCTGGGCACAATCAGTGGCACCCATGTGGAGATCCTACGCGCCCCCACGATGATGTGGCCGAGTACATCAATGGTTATCACTCATTGCAGCTCCAGACCATTGTCAGTGAACTGGCCCCAGTGATTGACATCTTCACCGGCCACTCCGGCTGCAGACACGATGCCCAGATCCTCACCATCTCCCCCCTCTTTGTACGGATGTACAGGGGGGACTTTGCCAACATGCGGATGACCCAGATCGAGGGGGTGTTGATGCCCCCCTGCATCGTCGGGGACCCGGCCTATCCGCTGCTCTGCTGGCTCATGAAGGCCCATCTGGTGGCCCGGAACCAGATGGAGGCCCTGTACAACACCCGTCTGTGCACCGCAAGAACTGTGGTCAAGAGGGCCTTCAGTGCCCTCAAGCAGAGATGGAGGTGCCCGACTGGATGCCTGGACTTCTCGGTGGAGACCTCCGGCCTGGTAATCAGCGCCTGCTGCATGTTGCACAACATCTGTGAGACCGATGGAGCAGCCCTTGGGTATCCCAGGCCACAGCGGCCAACTGACCCCATTCCACTATACGTGAACGTAGTGAACCCCAGGGAGTACCGTTCTGCTAAGCGGATCCAAGCAGCACTTACGAGGCACATAGCACGGTTTCCCCAGGCCTGAGACTCCTGGGGTCCGTGGGGCAGGACCTCTGCCATGCCCATGCCTGGGAGTGCCTGAGCCGCAACCGCTGAGCTTGGGGTCCCCGGTGTGTGCGTCAATGAACGATGAACATGATGGTTACAGTGAATAAAAATGTCTGTATTTACTAGGGGTGGGACCCCGGGGTAAATACCGGATACCGGATTTACCGGTTTCCGGTTCTCAAAGAACCGGATTCCCGGATTAAATCCGGTATACCGGTACCGGTTTTATTTCATTGATTTCAATGGGGCACTGTGTCCCCATTGAAATCAATGAAATA
>QEPC01010859.1:195865-326638 GCA_003113815.1 Sphenodon punctatus
TGCTTACATTGCAGCCATTCATTTAAATGGCTGCAATGTAAAAAAATCCGGTACCCGGAATCCGGTAACCGGACCGGATTTACCGGGTTGAATCCGATAATGCCGGTACGCCCAGTACCGGCATTATCGGATTCCGGATTTACCGGTATTCCCACCCCTAGTATTTACAGTGATCCCTGTGTCCTACTTCCCCCTCCTCTTACCCCTGCTCCCTGGGCCCTCCTGCTTCCTGGGGTGACCTCTCCATCATTGTGCATGCTGCTCTGCAGTCTACGAGCCGCCCTCGCCCGCACCAGTGTCCCCCTCCATCGCTTCCTGACTCTGCGTGGCCTCCTGGCTCTCCTCTGTGGCAGCTGCTTGGGGCTGGCCCTGGACTGCCTGCTGCTGCTGCACCTGGCGGGGAGGCTTTTGCCGTCTCAGCCCTGGCGGGACGCGGAGGCGGATGTGTGGGCCCTGTGGTTGGGGCTGCTGAGGGATGGGCACCGACGGTGGGATGGCAGGTGGGTGTGGGGCTGCAGCTGGTATGGCACCCGGAGGTGCTGCTGTTATGATGTAGGCACTCATCGTGCCCGCATGTAGCAGCAGCGAGACCGGTCCAGCTTTCGGGAGTGCTCAGCTGCCTGGCGGTTGATGGTGTCCACCAACTGCTGTATCTCCTCCATCTGGCGTGTGTGGTCCCATCTCTGCAGCCGCCTCTCCTTCCACATCTCGGCTAGAAGGTGCCTGTCCCGTCCCTCGACCTGCTCCATGCCCCTGCCGGTGACCGCCTCCATCAATGGAGGCGATCATCGCCTTCCCCTGCTCTGTGCTGGTCCTCATCTCTTCCGCCAGGTCCTCCTGTCAGCAGCGCACACGTGCCCTGTGCTTCCGCATTCTCTGGGACGCCGGCACTGGTCCCTCTTGGGGCTGGGCCGGCTGCTGGGGCGGCGCATCTGCGGGATACGGGTTTGGTTAGCTTGGTCGGGCAGCTGGTAGCTGCACGTGTGCCCCCCCGGAACAGTGCTGGGGCGTGGCCTGAGATGCCTGCCCATCCCTCCGCCTTCCCCTTGGGTGGTTGGGTCCCCTTCCCTTCCTCCATGCACCTGTGACCTGCTACCCCTCCCCTGTTCGGCGCCCTGCCCACCAGGTCTGGCCACCGGTCCCTGGGGTCCCCTGAGAGCCGTGTGCACGGGTTGATCTGCACCCCCTTGGGCTGCCACCCTCTGCTGGCCCGTTAGTCCCCCCACCCACCCACTCACCTCGCTCCACCCACTGCTGGTGGCTGGTGCTGGTGCTGTTCCCCTTCTGCCTCCCATGGCGGTGGTATCGGTCCTGTGTGGGAATGGCTGTGGGGGTGTGGCATTGGGGTTCCCCCTCCTGCCCTCCGGAGGGCCCCATCCCTTCCGCTTACCTTCCGCCACATGTTCCACTGCTCCCGGTGCCCATTCCCCCTCTGTTGCCGCCTCCTCTCCCTCGGTCGCTCCTGCGGTAAGGAAGGGGGGCTGGGGTTTGGTTGGTATAGTTCCCTGCCTGCTGTATCCTCCCTGCTGTCTTGCTGGGTCTGTGCAAGCCCCTGTGCCTTCCACACCCTGTGCCTACCTCCTATGTCTGTCTCCAAGCCCTCTGTGGCTGACTGCTCGATAAGGCTTTGCTTGGAGTGCTCCCCACGCGTCCACTGGCTCAGGGTGACCAGCGTGTCGTCAGAGCCCGACCCAGAGTGCAGTAGTGGGCTCCCCGTGCCTGACCGTGACGGGGTCCTACTGGTCCCTGAGGTCCCGGGCTGTTCCTCTTGGGGTGTGGGTCTGGCAGTGTCTGTGGGTGCACCCAGTGCTGCCATGGGGGTGGGATGTCCTCCTGTGTCCGGCCCTGCGCCACGGTGCTCCCGACCAGCAGGGCGGCCATGATGGATCCCTTTATGTGGAGTATCCTGTCTAGGGTGTGGTCCGTGCTGCATGACCGGACCTCTGGTTATTGTCCTTTATGTGTTTGTAGCCCCTCTTTAGTTCCTTGACCTTGGACCGGCACTGTGCTGCCAACCTCTGGTATCCGGCCTCCCCCATGTTCTTCGCTATCAGGTCAAACATGTGCTCGTTTCGCTTGTTTACAGTGAGCTCCACTTGGCTTTCCAGGGACCCCCAGATCCTGATGAAGTCCTGGGTCTCTTGGACTCCCCGCTGTCTCCCTCTCTGGTACCTCTGTCGCTGTGCTGGGTCCTCCGGCTCCTCCCTGCTGCTGTCCTGTGGGGGTTCCGGGGCTCGGCCATGTTTCCTGGTCTGTTGGGTGGACATGGGGGGTTGGGTGCTGTGGTTGTGCCGTTCCTGCCCCCGGCCCCCTCCCTCGGTGGCTGCCCACTACCCTTGCACCCCGCCCCTCACAGCCGTCCCATTGTGGTCTCCTTACCTGTTTGCGTGGGGCCTCCGTCCCCTGTGGGGCGGGTTGCTCCGGCTCCTGCTCCTCGTGCTCCATCACTGTTCTCTTTCCACTCTCTCTTCCTGTCTCTCCACCTCATTCCCCTGCTGCAGTGTGCCCTTTAAATATCCCTCCTTGTTCCATTCGTTAGCTGTTGCCTGGCAGCGACGCTGCGTGCGTTCGCCATGACGTGGGATTGTTCTGTGTGATCGCGTCTGGCGGTTGCCGTTCAGACGTTACTTTTGGCTGTTTCCCTGTGGGGATTGCATTGACCACAGTTCTGGACCTGCTCCCATCTTGAGGTCCAGAACCGTGGTTGGCCTTGGCCCCTACCGGTGATTGACTGTGGTGAGCATCTGAATGCCGCCGAACAGACGTTCAGGGCTTGTTGGCCGCGCTGGGGGATGAGTGTGGTTGACTGTGATCTCGTAATATCTGAAATTACCCCTTGTCTGAGCTGAGGCATTCAGTTACAATAACCTTCCAGAGAGGAGACGTTTGGGACAACTCCTCCCCCCACCCCAAAAAATAAAATATGTCCCTGACTTTTCAAAGTGAAAATCTGCTTGCTAAGAAACTTGTGTGTGTGTGTATACTTTTGTCAATAGTTTTGCCCTTATCCTGTAAGAAGTGAAGAGACCTGGAGGTGGAATTGGAAAAGTTAGATGCCTTAGTGGTGGTGGTTTTTTTGCCTTGGAAAATCCACTCCACGAGCTATTAAATAAATATTGGGTTACTTCAAACTGGAACCTTTTTCTGTTGATGAAAGTGGTCACAGCAGCTGTCTATTTCAAATGGTGTCTTTAAAAAAAAAAAAAAAAAAGAGCATTTGGCTGATGTGTATAGATTTCCTTTAAGCTGAGGCAAATTTAAAGGGCTTTAAAAGTTAGTCTCAGCGGGTTAAAATTCTTTCAGCTCTTTAAGTTATCTTGCTCTTCAAGAGGCACGTTGAAAGGAAGGAAGATGCCCAGTGCCCTTGTGAAATGGCTCAAGTATTCAGATGCTATCTTCCACTTCAGTAAGCTGTTACACAGAAGTTATGTAATAAGTCAACATTAAAAAAACAGAGAAACTGGAAGTAAGGTTTCTTTTTTTTCTGTACCGGTGGTAATGATGCTTGCACTAAAATACAAGATTACAAAGACCTGACTGAAGCTAGTTGGAGTTGTGTGACTACTTGCTTTGCTTTAAAATTCTCTTCCTTCTAAAGGCCGGTGTGAACTACAGGCTAGATTTCTTCCCCAGTTCCAGCTAACCTGTGCTATTATTTGGTTGCAGTAGCTCAGAAGTTAAATTATACTTCCTTATTGGCAGTGCTAATAATATAATATTGTGAGTTACTAGATTAGAACACCATTCAATAAGACTGGTGGAATGGCTGCAGACAGCCTATGGATGGGTGCAGCCACACAGACTCTGATGGCCCAGTCCCCCGTGCCGGTCCATGGTGTACAAGGGCGGTGAGCTGGGCACGTGGGCAGGCTGGCTGCTGCTGGAGCTACCACCACGGCCAGGACGGGCTGTGGCATTGGCCACGTAAGAGGGTGTCTGGCCTTGCCCTGCCTCCCTCTTCTCCCTCCCCCGGACCAACCAAAATCCCATCTCTGGGTGTGACGTGCCCATGCGACAGTGCCTGCTGCTCGCAGCCCTGCTGCTGAGCTCACCATGCGGCTGGGCAGAAGAGGCCCAGCCACATGAGTTTCCCCACCCTGGGCAGCTTTACCTCATGTGGGGTAAGACTGCTCCGCGGCACATCCTTGGAATTTTTTCGAGGATGGGTTGGTAGCAGTCAGGGTGAACATCTGGCGGGCACTGGGCACACGAACCACTGCATCACATGGCCTGCCTGCCCAGAGAGAGGTAAGGCTACCCAAGGCGTAGTAACCTCCCCAGCCTGTCTTGTCTGGCTACACCCGAAGATGATTTTATTTAATCTTTCCACAGATCAGATCACTATTGGAGCATGTAACCTGAAATTATTTGAAACCAGCTAACTCGTCCTTACTGTCCTGTCCTGCCATTTACTTGCTTCAGTATAATGATGCCACGAATGGTGTCATTGCATCTCTGTGCAAGTTATGTCCTGAGACTTGTTTTCTGCTTTCTAAAATGTGGTAGGAGATAATACAGCAAATAAGGTTACAATCTTACTTTAGGTCACATACTTTAGTTCTAGCTGCATGAGCAGGAGAGGCGGGGTATAAATGCTGAATAAAATAAATTAAAATATGGTGAAGACAACTGTCCAAAAAACCTCACTGCTTGTACAAAAAGTTTGCTAGGACTTGGATATTCTAGGACTTCGCCATACTTCAAAGTTGCATGTGCCTGTAAGGGTGCAAAAATAAACAAGAGGCTGCATACTGAAAAAACTAAAAATTCAGTAATAAAAAAGTCCATCAAATCATATGATCAAAAATACTTGGAAGCTGGGTGCTAACAAGATTAATGAACTGGAAAACTATAGGATGGCCATAGGAATACCAGCAAAAACAGTGTAAAGAGGGTGTTGAAAAATAAAACTGCCTTATAATTAATTTGGTGACAAGAACAAAAAGCCTTTTTTTTTGCAGTAAAATGGTGGTCTTGGTTATTACTGCTGATATGGTGGTACGCTGTCTGTCTTGATTTTTCAGCATCTTTGAAGACGTAACTGCCCAGTATCAATTGAATTATAACTGCAAATGGGCAATCCGACTAAAAGGAAAAATGCATTAATGGCAAACCAAATGGCTTTAAATGAATACATAAAACTTGTTTCAGTTAAAAAATTTTTAACAATCTCATAACCTTGCATCTTGGCATAATCATCATATTAACTTGGCTGGGGAAGTTAATCTGATCTAGAATTTGAGTAATGATGTAATATTAAAATAAAATACTTGAAAATAAAAGTGAATATTATGCTAAGTATCTGATACTTAAAGGAACAAGAGCCCTGAGGAGAGAATGACACATCAAATGTGTATTCAGCATACAGTACAATGTTGCCCTCCTTACGTTTGCCACTTTTTCCCTAATAGAACAAATAGTTGATAAACTGAGCTCTTAAAAAGCATATTGCACCTTAAACTGAGAGGTCATCATGGAATTTAATTGCTACAAGTTAGTGTAAAACTTGGGATAAACATTAAATTGTTAATGTTTTATAACTGCACAGTGACTTGTGCACAAGTAAACTTGCTTTAATGAAATTGCTTGACCTTGTTGAAGTTCTGTTCAAATGATATTGATAGTGTAACAGAAGCGTGCTACCTTCTGTATTTGTTTCTGGTGAGTTTTCTTTTTTTCTCTTATTGAATGACAACAGGATGAAAGATTCTGGTATTGTCCCAAATAAGACCATATTTTGCTCCCCCTTGCACTGAATAGGATTTATTGATGCTATTTGCAGGGTTTCCCCATCTTGTGTGTTTGTTGGAAGCATTACTTCAATTAATCAGAAATACGCATATTAAATGTTCTGGTGGTCCTTTCCTTTCTCATTGGAATCATCATGTTAATCTTCTGAGGCTGTCCTCATCTTGCACTCATTTTTTTAAATTTGTCATTTCATTGCTGTTTTGAATGTGGTTTGTTTTTTTGTTTTTTTTCCCTTGCTTGGAAAGTACAATGACTAATCATTTAGTCTACTGTTTGGCTGTGAAGTAGCATCAACAGAAATGATACATTCAAGTAATCTCTGTTTATTCCAGTACAGTTTCAAGGGAGAATGAGAGAAATGACAAATGTTTCAAGGAAGTTTATGTAGAACCTTGTTCTCTTAAAGTTCTCATGTCATGACCAGTTCTTAAAAATGAGGATTATAATACCAAAAGCAGATGGAAAAAAGCAGACAAAAAAGCTTCTCAAAGGATTAAATCATGTTGTTTGTAGTTCTGGCCAACTAACTTTTAGTAATCTATGCATAAGCATTGGCACTCAATAGCATAGGCAATGTTGCCACAGTAAACTCCAAATGCAGATCATGTCTTTGAGTTATGCCTGTTTCTGGTCACATTCGTATAAGAAAAATATTTAAGCCTAGGTTTATAAAAATCTTACACTCCATTTGTAAATGTCCATGTACCCCAATGTTTAATGCAGTAGGAGATTTTGTTTCACACAGTTGGGTTATACTGTGCAGCAGTTACCGTGGGGTTTTCAATATAAATCTGTAGAGCAAATATGGTATTTGAAAAGTTGAGGATGTTTCTGAGTGAAATCAAATGAGACCATAGCCCGCTGGAGTCCATGTTTGGTCCTTGCAGCTGCCACTCACATGTTTAGTGTGTCTAGCCTAATAAACAGGCAGCCCCATGTCCCTATTTCATGTGCTTGTGGCAGATTCCACAAGTGGCACTAGCGATCTCCCTCTCCCGCAGCTGCACTTCAGTGGAGAGGCAGGCTAGAGATCTTCCCTTCTACTCCATCTCCGTCCCATGCAGCTGCCTCTCAGCTCAGAGGCACTCTAGAGATCTCCCTCCCTGCCTCTCAGCTGAGAGGTGACTGTAGGGGAGGGACCTTGCTATTAGGGGTGGGAATTTGAGTTCTCCCAAGAACCGATATTGCCGGTATTTGGGTGTATCGGCTTAATCCGATCCGATATTTACCTGTACCAGCATACCGGATTTTTAACATTGGCCGCTTTATCAGATTTTTTACATTGCAGCCATTGAAGTCAATAGCCGCAATGTAAAAAATCCAGTAACGCAGCCAATGTTAAAAATCCGGTTTGCCGATACCGGTAAATCCTGTACCAGGGAGATCTGACACCGGTAAATCCGGTATCTGGTATTCTCCCTGATGTCCCACCGCTACTTGCTATCACTCCTACTTCTCAACTGGCTGGGCGCACTAAGAGGGACTATTGTGCTGGCTGACCTGGATGCAAGGGAGGCTGTGGGCAAACCTAACTGACAAGACATGGATGCCCATTAGCCCTGATTGATCCGCACGGTGTGTCCCGTGATGTCGCTGGACTCTGCCATCAGTGGCAGCTCTGTGGTGACCACGTGGAGGCCATAGTAGTGGGTGCTTAATAGATGGGCAGGTGGGAATGCGCCTGGTGAAGGCTAATGTGGGCTATTGTCTCGTTTGATTTCACCGTCTCTTCTTGCCTCTCCTCCTGCTAGTGAAACTCTCTTCACTAGTGGTAGCTAATTTGAAAGATCTTGCAAATAGAACTTCTGTTGATAATATAGGGAAACGAGTATCTTACATGAAAATATATTTTGGACTGGACAAACAGCATAAGTATGAAAGAAAAATGTCAAATTTGCCTGTATTCTGAAAAGGCTTTGCTTTCATCTCAAGGGTCATTTTATATATTCTCAATCTCCACTAAAACACAGCAAAATCACACTGTATTACGAAGACTTATTCTGCTAGGACAGTCCTAAATGCAAGACCCTTTTGTATTGCCCTTACTGTTGATAGTTTGCCTCAAGATAGCTTTTTGTACAGAACTGTGAACACCTGCACTACCAGAGAAATTTACCACTTCTTACATTTTGATTAATTAAGGATCCGCACTCTACTCAAGTACTCATGACATGACATAGTGGGAAAGCTAGCTGTGCAAACTAGTACCTAGTTGTTACATAGGCACCTCACTCTTTCTCTGTCCACCAATGCCTGACTAATCTGGATCAAAGTCCAGTTCTAAACAGACCGCTCTCTTGGCAAATGAAGCATTCAAAAGCAAGAAATCTCACATTTCATGAAAGGAAACATCCCTGATCTTATAGTGAGTGGCTTTAATTTGCATGCTAAAGGGAATTTTTGAGTTTTAAGTGCTGTATTCCTTCCGTTGCACATAAAGACCAAATTTCTTCTGGCTTTCCATGGTTAGTTCTGAAATTGTACAGAATGGGGAAAACTGCCAGTGGGTAAAACAGTGAATATTGGTCTCTGAATATAATTAAGGATGTCTTCCAGAAATTATGTACAGATTGGTTTTGATCAAGGGGTGTTAAGTATGACCCTGACTGAGAAGTCTCCGTTTACTCTTGTCTCTTGATTCTGATGGGAGCATAAATAGCAGTTTAACAAGCACAGTGGAGTGTGGGTGTAGAGACTCCTCTCTTTGGAGGTTTGCGGCCAACTGTATGCTTTCCAACTCTCTTGGTCTATTGAAGCAAGAAATAGGCGAGAATGAATAAGCCATATATCGTATAAGCAAGCGTATCTGTTTGATCTTTCTCAGATCTGTATCCGTAGTTATTCCTAGAGAGCAAAGCCTTTTGTTCCACGTTCTTCATGCAGTCAACTAGTTGAGGTGGATTGCTTTCCTTGATAATGGCATCCATATTTTTAATGTTTTTCAAAGGAAAGCAGTCTTCCTTTGTGTAACTTTACAACCTCTTCCTCAAAGGATATCCAGACTCGTACTATAATTATCTGGGTCATTCTTGTGTATCCCCAGGTGGAAGTAACCTTTCTTATCCCAACTTTAGCTAAGTGTTAAAGTGCATATTCTCTAGTAATCCTGGGGAAAGGACTGGGTCCTATGCCCTTTTCCCCCTTTGATACCATTTTTAATCTACAGTATTGTGTATTAAGGCTTGGAACATAAATCTGTAACCAAGGGCGTAGATGCCTGATGATTGTCATTGGAAGTGGATAGTAACAGCCCTGCAAGTTGGTTTGATGTTTAATATGCTCTTTTCATTGGATCAAATTATAAGCAAACTTTTGGGCTGAAATTTCCCAGACTTCATTTGAAGGAGAAATTGAAAAACTGAATAAATGCAGTTCAGCTATTCTGTTGCAAAGATACTGAAATGTATATTTGCCATTATAGAGTTCCAGTTCTGGAATTTCTTTAGTTGCTTCACTTTGCCATTTTGTGTCTTAAAATATTAGAGCTGGGAATAGCTTTTAGCCTGTTTCGCCACAAATGGCAAACCCTCAGCTCCCTCTTTCCTAACAGTTAGGTTTTCATAAGCACTTGGTTCTGCTTTTGTTGGGGGTGCATACTGCTCTGCAAAGGTTGAAATTGTCAAAGGGCTAGTCTCAAGCAAGTATCTCTGGCCCTCACCTTGTACCACCAGTGGGAGCTTTGTTACTAGCTTTAATGAGTATAGAGATTAAGCCACATTTTCAAACTTTCCAGTGTAATTTAAAACTTTTTCATGTCTGTATTTTCAACTGGTCTTGTGGAGAGAAGCTTGTGTCTTGATTGCAGCTTAGCTGACGTACAACTTCTTTCAATACCTTGACCTATGTATTAAGGTAACTTTATTTAATAGTTAAATAGTAGATTATGCTTTTGTGCATTTTAATAAAAATCCAATTTCTAAACGCAGCTTTCCAAAAAGAGAATATCTAACAGTGGAGAAAATAGAAATTGGAATGTTTTTATACTTTGTCTAAAAGTTAGTGTTTTGGAGTGCTTCTTTTTGGCACTTTACCCTAGTATAAAGGCTGTGTTTTAGTTGTCAACTAAGTGAACATATTTGATTATACCAATCAATGGCAGACACACTTGAATTCAATCAATTTTAGGATTTTTTTTGTTGCTGGCTAAAATCAGCAATTTAAATAGGTGTACCCAAGCAGGCAGGCAGCCCTTCTTTCTAGCTCAAGGTGAGGCCTCCTCTGTTAACTCCATTGGGTGCTATTTTAGGTAAATTTTAAGTTGTAGCTGTTCAGAATTTCAGCTTTTGAACGACTGTAGGTAAGTGATTTTACATGGACTGAAGTTTATCAGCTAGCACATTGTTTGTCGTTGAGCTGTTTTTGGCAAGATTACCTGAAGCAAAGATTTGTATATCTTCAGGGGATCTGTTGGTTGATATTCCTATTTGCAAATAATGTAGTAATCTAGTAACTATAACATGGATCATTCACTACTGTTTTTCCAAGAAGAACTAACGAGTCAAGCTCATTGGCTGTCCTGGGAAACATGAGAACTTGGTTGCATGTGGGAGAATGCATCATGTAGAGTGTTTATGCAGATACTCTCATATGCCTTTTTCTGTGCCGACTTCAGCCTCGTTGGTACACGTGGGTGCGTGTAAAAAACCCAAAACATAAAAAACGTTTATATACAAAAATCATATTCAAAGGTACTTGTACACTGGTCCTCTTATAGGAAATCTGGTTTATGGATGCATTTCCTTTCAATAGAGAATCAACCCAGAATTTCCCAGCAGCTAGTCCTTACACATGAAACAGATCATGATTGCGTGCCTAGTATGTCTAGCTACATCTTTTAAAATGAGCCAGTTTCCCTTACACTTTACCTTTCTGCAGCTATTTATGTAAAGATTTGCTGGCAGCAAATCTTAAAGCTCTGGAGAGTGGCTGTTTAAAGATGGTAGAATGTTCACCCGCTATTCAAAATACTCAAATTGTAGCACTTGTAGCAAAGCGTTGGCATACCTGGATTATATATGTTGGGCTGACACTTTTAGAAAATGTAGTTCTTAGTCAGTGTGAAAATTCCTTCTATATTTTAGGTGCGTTATTCATTGTTTGAGTGTCCCTTAATTCTTAGGTGTATTATTCATTGTATGAGTGTACATGGTATTAAGCTTTTACTGGTATGAGGCTGGTATCCTTGTGTTAATCATGAATTCAAAGCCATGAGTGAGGTTAGGCCATTTCAGACAAGTACCAATAGATCTTGTGTTATATCTTGACACGTTTTCTCAAAACCTACTGATGTATCAGCTTTCTGTTGCTTTTAACTAGAATAGAGACCTCAGCAACAGAACCATGTAAATTAAGTTCTAAACACTTTCTGAAACCTCCTACAAATTGGATTGTCCTTTTAATGTCAACTTTCCTTTGGCCAGCCCGGTTTTAAAAATGAAGGCTTCTTACCAGAAAGGGTGGGATCCTCACATCTCCACTGTAATACTACATCAGGCTTTCAACAGAATACTAAAATTTAAACCTCATTGAATGTAGACATATTTGTAGCTATTGGGGGGACAACCCCCCCATTCGGGGGTTGGGTTGGGGTGGGGGTTCTGTTCCACTCTTTTAATGAGTTCATAGTTCTAATAAGTTTTATAAGCTTATAATTGTTTTTAATGTATTTATGTTGTGAGCTGCCCCGAGCGGACGTTGTGAGCAGGGCTAGAAGTATATTTAAATAAAGTAGGACAAGCCACTTTGGACATCAAAGCATCCTATGTTACCTGTGCCAGAGCTGCCTATACCTTCCCCAGTGAGTCAGGAGCTGGTTCTTTGTTGGTCAGCGCTGCTCCGAGTCGCTGTAAGGAGGGGAACATGTGGAGGGTCCAGTTCAGGTTAATGTGGTGTAGGGCTTGGGGTTCCCCAGTGTAGGCTGTGATTACCCTTGGCTCCTCTGCTGCTCGGTTCCCCTCAGGCTCATCCTGTTGCAGCAGTCTAAACTGAACACCAAGCAATGGATCAGTGAGGAAATTCATTCCATTGTACCTCCTTTTTCCCTTCCTTCCCCTCTAGCCAGTAGTCACTGCACCTGCATCAGCAGACTTCCCAGGGGGCAAAATGCCAGGCACCCCATAGGCAGAAACTGCTCCCCACTCTTTCATATCTCCCTTCCATCCCTTGATTGATGGGGAGGTGGGTGGGCATGTAGGAAGGAACCTATTCAGAACTGCTGCTTCAGCATGCAGACATAGCATGTGCTCTGCAGCCCCAGAGCCAGACTTCTGATGCTGCCGTCCCTTCAGTGCCTTATCCCTCCATGCCTGGGGAAGAGGCTGCCCATGTCCCTCTTACCCATAGGGGTAGCCTCGTAAGGGAGTGAGCAACCCTCTTCCCCCCACCCTGTTGACTGAACTTGACTCTCTAGGCTGCTGCCTCTGGCCAGCAAGCAGAAGATGTTTGGTGCCAGCATGGTTGCTGATCTGGAGTGTTCAAAATCATGTGTTTTGGTTTAAAGCATGGGATTTATTATCTTGGGCCCATGTTGGTTTCTGAGCCTTCACACCTGCAGTTGTTTTCAAGCTCTTCTCTGCAGCCATGAAGGCTAGTCTTTTTAGGTAAAAGAAAAGCGGAAGCTGGATTTATCATGATTTTATTGCACTCGTGCAAATGTCCCCTCATACATACATACCCTGGCCTCTATGCAGCACCCTCTCCCCAACCCCCATGCTGTGCCTCCATGCCCTAGTCTGCTCCAGTATCTTGTTTCTCCCCCCCCCGGTCTGCCCTCCCCCTTCTCAAATTGTTTTTAAGATGGATTTTATTTTTATTGGGTGGTTTTCTGATGTGCCATTTGGTGGGAAATGGGGGGGACCCGGGGGCAGGCGGAGGGGCAGCAGACACTTTGACCCATCTGGCAGGACAGGAGGACTGTGATGTAAAAGGCAATATGAGTTGGATTCATTGACATAATGGTGGGACTGTTTCTTGAATGTCTAACAAACTCTTCTAGAGCCTAGCCATTTCTTAAAATACTTGATCTTTGAAATAGGAGTTAAGTCATTTATAAAGCATGTAGGTATATAACTTCATGAATTGTAAACACCCTTATTAATCAAGAGCCTTGCAGACCAAGGAGGACAACTTCTATGATTCTGAATTGTTATGCTTTCTGATTGATACAAATGCCTCAAGTATGAGCATAGTGAATCCACATAAACTTGATTAACTTGAATTTTCTCTTTTGAGTTGAACTCTTCTTCACTTCCTCCCCCCCCCCCCCCCCCCCCCCCAATTCCTAAGGCAATTAAATGTGTCATTTCCCCTGACAGCTGGCAGGTTAATTTCCTTAAGATCTGCTTAGAAGTAGGAAGTTCTGATACGTCAAACTGTTTTAGATGGCCCACTAAATTTGACTTAAGCAGAGTCCACTGTTTAGAGAGATTTATTTGAAATTGACTCATTTTGCTAGTATAGCTCCTTGCCTCCCTAACCATGTAATTCTGACTTGCAGGCAATATTGGCTAGCTTGTGGTGTACCTGAAAGTCTATTGTGTTGAAATAGTTAACAGTTGCTGATGCAATGTATAGTTTATCTAATTAGATTAACACAGTAGAGTCGTCATTAAAGATTGAATCAAAGTATCAACCAGAGGAGAACTGTTGGCAACTAGTGAAAATTTGTTATAACTGCTAAACCTGGGGCTAGCTTAAGCATATTGAAATATACCAATATGATATTTTCAAGTCATTTGATGAAGATAACTAAATCAAGTTTAAAATACTTTCACTTATGTACTTAACTCCCTGTTGTGGACCAAAATAAAGTTCTGTTTTGCAATGAAAGTCCCAAATATTCTTTCCGTGGCTGAAGTAGTTTCTTCAAGAATGAGAATCAGAAGTCGTATGTGTTTTCCACTTAATGCCTGACCTTCACTAAGTAAGGCAGCTGTTCCAGAAATAAAATTCCCTTGAATGTAGTTCTAGGTCATTTTTTGTTTAGACTGTTGAGGATTTGACCCAGAACACATTCCACAGTCATTGAAGGTAGCCGAGGCCATTGTTTTGAGTAGCTTTCTTATAGCCAAGTTGGTTATTTTTTTAAAAAAAATAATCCTTGTATCAAGATGTCCTTTTGACTGTATGTTCAGTCACAAATATATTTCAGAGCACCTTTTGAAATGCCTTGAAACAAATATTAGTACAATAGCTGTCTAGGTTTATTATTCCTCTCCACTGGCTCCCTCTTCCTGAGCGTATTCCGCACAAGCTCCTTGTCTTCACCTACAAAGCCCTTCACAACCTCGCTCCTCCCCTACCTCTCTGCCCTGATCTCCCTCCGAACCCCTGCTCGAGCACTCCACTCCACTCCTCTTCCATCCCCTCCCACGCCTCCCCTGCTCCCCCAACCGCCTTCGTCCCTTCTCCTTTGCTGCCCCACACTCCTGGAACTCCCTCCCTGCCCTCGTCCGCCTGGCCCCCACCCTCCACACCTTCAAGTCCCTCCTTAAAACCCACCTCATCCACTCCGCCCTTCCTAACTCCTGCTAACCACCCCTACCCAGAATTATCTCCCACCTGTTATCTGCAAACTCCCAATTTACTGTAACCAAGCCAAGAACGGGTACCTGAGCTCTCGCATCCTCATGAACGTCGCATCCCATTGTCTCTCCCTCTGTTCCCCCTTCCCTGTCTCCCCTCCCCCTGTCTTTAGATTGTAAGCTCTCGGGCAGGGACCATGTCCATCTTCTTTGTAAAGTGCCAGGTACATCGCTGGCGCTATATAAATGTTTATAACAATAATAATAACAGTAAAGCAATTTTAAGAGATTCAGCATCACCCTTTAGGAAAGGACATAAGAGAAGGCCACACGAGACACATTATCCCATGTTAAGCCACCACGTTAGCCCGCAGTGCAGCTGACTGTCTGGTAGGCGCCAGATGTTTGCCCGTTTCCACCCTGGGATGAGCACCTGGCTTCTACGTGATGCATCAGTTGGAGAAGGCTGGTGACACATTGTGGGCTGCTGTTGCCTCACCTGAGCTAATATTGGGTCACTGGCTGCAGGGCATGAAACTTGACTGCAGGGCATGAAATTTCAGATCAAACTCTGGGAGTGCAAAATAAACAAAAACAAAAACCAGTTGCCAGATTTTCTACTGATATTAAACTGTTCTTGCCACACTACACCCCTGAACCAGTTGCCAGCCTCAGTGTTCTGGACGCCAATGGCTCCCAGGTGCCTGCAAATTTCGTCCCCTAACGGGCTGCCTCTTGTCTGACCAACCCATGCAGCCCACTGTGAGACAAGGTCCAAGGAGCTGGCCTGGAGGAGCGTACTCACCCTGGCTGCTAAACAGCTGATTGGGGGGCCCCAGAGGAGCCCCCCCCATGAGCTGTTTGGCTGCCGGGGTGGGCACATTCCTCCAGACCCCCTCGCGTCAGCTGTTTTGTAGCAGCTCCTCTCGGGGGCCAGATCCTGCTGCACAGCAGGAGTCTGGGAATCCTGTCCAGTGTGGACAGCCCTTGCAGCTGACCTATGCCATAGAGGGACTTTTGCCGACAGTCCCCCGTCCTGGATTCCCTGGGAGTGGAGGGGACTGCTTGTTTGAACTGCCCTCCCTAAGAAGTGTGGGGGCTGCACTAGCCCTTCCTGGGGCAGGCAGGGGGTCCGGATGGCCCTGTCCCATGTGACTTTACCCAGACTAGCAGTGCAGACAAAAGATATTCATTTCAGCATGGTCTAGAATGGTTTGGGGGGTTATCTGATCCTGAAGCCCTGAGGGACGGGGGTGGTAGGGACTTGTTTCTCTTCAAATTCAGTGTTTTTCAAATGAAGAAAAAGTCACACTGGGTTGTAGTTTTTTCACATAGAAAAATAATAAACATGTAATCAGGTCGCTTGGATCCCTTCATGTTTTTAAATGAGCAAGGCTGGGGTAGGGGGGTCCATGGCTGCTGAGTGGCACTGCTGCCACTCAGCCACTAACCTCCCCACCCAACTTGCCACCCAACTGTTCCTCTAACCTCCCCACCCAACTTATCCTTGCCTTCCAAATGCCTGGCCAGATAAAAAAAAGTCTTGCACTTTGATCTTGTCTGGATTCAACTTCACTTGGCTCACTTGCATCAGGTCCCTGACGGCAGCCAGACCCTGCCAAGGAGACTGCAGGACTTGGTCATCAGCCTACTGATGACACTTCACTCCAAATCTCCATACAACCTCACCCAGGGTCTTCAGATAACACGTTGAACAGGAGTGGGGACAAGAGAGAACGCTGCGAGATCCCACAAGGGAGCTCCTGAAGGGATGATGATTCACTGCCCATCACGACTCTCTGGGTTCTCCTAGCCAGGAAGGAGCGGAACAGCTGGAGCAGTCCTACAAACCCCTGCCATGTCACAGAGCCGTGCCAATACCACCCCATGATCAACTGTATTCAAGGCTGCTGAAAGATCTAACAAAAACAGGGTGCGGTTGCCCTTGTCAATTACCAAATGGAGGCCGTCAGTCAAGGCCACAAGCGCAATCTTAGTGCCATGCCCGCAATGAAATCCTGACTGACATGGGTCCAGGGATCAGATAGGAATGTGTGCATGAAGCTGCGAGGCAACCACCCATTCAATAACCTTTCCTAAAAAGGGAAGATTGGAGATTAGAGCAGGGGAATCAACGTCAGGAGATGGGGGGGTTTTCAGCAGGGGTCGGACAATCCTAGTTTTGAGGCAGTCTGACTCCCTACCCTCTGTCATTAGCCATCAACCACTCCAAAGGCTCCTGAAAAATCAGGAATACGTACTCCCCTTTGGCTTTTATTTTTTTTACTGTTCGTGTGAACACTCATCAGTGTGAGAGTAGTGACCTCAGTTCAGTGATCATTGCATCTCAGCTGGGAGTGGGGTGGGGGGATTGATGTAGTACTATTCGTCTGAACGCTACTGAAGTGGAGTAGTTTCACTTAATGAAATTACTGTGGTTTACCTATTCTCAACGTAGCCTTGGTGAAAGTATGCCTTTATGTTTGAATACTGTGTTCCCTTGCTTTTGAATGCAAGCCTTGAAAATCCCAGATCCCTCCACGTTCTGCCATTGTGGAACAGAAGAGGCAGGATGTACAAAGGTTCTAGCATGAATACGTCTAGTGACTGAATTCTTCTCCCAGTGCAAACCTAGCATTATAGAACACTAGTATCCCCAATGACAACTGCTACATCTCTCACAGCAGTTAAGCCTGTCGGTCTGCACACAGTTGTTGATTCGTCAGTCTTGCTATTCCTCTGGGCAGTTCCTCGTCCTCTTACTACATTTTGCTGTAGAGTGTCACAGTACTTCATAGTTAAGAAATGTCCCCTTCACTAGAAGCTCTTACATAAGTATTGGGCAGAGTTCACTTGGATATGATAGGGACATTTTAATTTTTTTTTAATAGAGATGGTGTTTTCTAAAGGAATACAGTAAAACATCAATATAATAAACCCCTATGGCTTCAGAGAAAAAGTTCATTAGATTAGAGCAAGGGCATAGCTATGATAGAAACAAATGTGTCTATAACAGGGACAGGCAGTGCAACTGCACTGGGGTCCATGCTCACCAATACAGCTGCATCCCCTATTGCTGGAAGGGTGTGGCGGGGCATTCCAACTTTTGTACCAGGGACCATTCAAACCTAGCTGTGTCCCTGTATCATGGTGCAGTGCTCACTAATAGAATTTGGCAATATGCAGTTGATAGAAATGTTTCTTGCAGTAGAGATGGCTATAAACAGCTTGTTATACTGAGGTGTGACACTAATTCTCCCCCCGGCCACACCCTCTAGAAGATGCATCTCTTTAGTGACGCTGCACAGGCTACTCTTGGAGTAAGAGGTTGAATTGTTCCTAATGTAGTGATTTCTGCTCTTGGCTTGCCTCTTTGTCTGTCTTATCCAACCTGACTCTGCTGCTACTCATGCAGAGTTACCTCTGTCTGTATTCTCCAAAACGATTGACTTCACATGACCCTCCATTTGACAACCCCCTACACACATGCTCCACTTCACTAGACTCTCAAGTAGAGTCTTGGGCAACTGCCTCCTTTTCACGCATGAATTTGGCAATAAGAAGGAACATGGAGCTTCTTCCTTAATTCTCCTCTTCTCTAGAATAACAAAAAACCCAAGATGCTTCCTCTCCGAATATTCACCAAAGCAACCCATACATTTTATAAAGTTTGGAATGTATAGATTTTTGTCTTCCTCTCCAACTGTTAGTCAGCCGTGCAATCTGAAAGACTTGGATAGGCATCAACACATGGATTTCAACAACGTCTGGGTTTGTCTGAGATAATTAGTCAGTTATGCCTACTGCTAGGTTGTTCTTTGTATTCATCTGTGCTTAATGTGAGATGTTGTGGAAACAGTCATTAGACACAGTGATTAGCTTCTGTGCAAGTTTTTCCAGATAGATCTCTCCTGAGGTATCGACTTTTTCTTGTTTTTGTGTTTTTTATATTTACATCATTCTCCACTAGCAAGTCTACCTATTAGAATTTGACTCTTTTCTATTAATTTGGTTATCACATTCTGTTTCATCTCCAACACCTTAAGATCTGTCCATTTCTCATTTCCAGTAGTCTGCAGCAGTTGAGATTCAAATCTACTACTTTTGCTTTCCTTACTCTTCCATCAACGCCAGTGCAAAAATTCCTTTTTCATGTTCATCCAGTCTGAAATGCCTTCACTCCCAAATCATACCTTACCTCCAAAATCAAATTCAAGTAACTCTTCATTTTAGAGAATTTTCAACAAATTATCTCCCTTTTATGTCTCCGATGTTGTTCCTTCCTGTATTGGTATTGTCTGCTGCTGTTATACTACTACTACTACTACTACTTAACAGGGACTTGAGGTTTGTTCTTTTTTTATACATATAAAAAAGGAGCTTGGTGTTATGTTTGTGTAAATGTAGAACTGAAATGAATAGTAGATTTTTTTAAATTTATTTTTTATTTGTGGCTAGTAGAATTTTTGGATAACCCTCCCAATATCCAAATAATATGCATTCTGGAGATGGGTATTTGACTGTCCACATTCTGGTGTGGTTACTTTTTAATTTTGGTTAGTCAGTTTGCTTTATTTTGCTCTTTTGTTTCCCTTGTTTCAGCAATTGCACGTACACAGTAGCACTAATGATGGCAGAATAACCAAATCCAAATGGATGTCCAAAACAGGAATGGTATAATGGCTATCTGCTTTGCCAGTTTTGGTTCAGATAGCATGAGTTAAAAAGACTTATTAATCTTTGCAGATATTGGTTTCAACTTTAATCAAAAGTAATAAAACCTTGGTATGCAGTGTTTCTTTATATATTAACATTGTGAAATTTGGGAACTGCTGTCTGTCTTAAATCCATAACAGCTTGGAAAATCAGATGTTAGGGTGACACTGTTGCAAGAGTTTTTTAGTTTTTTATTTGTATGTCTGCCAGGCTTACATAAATACAATTTTTGTTGTATAATGAGAATTTAATGTGGTGTCAGTATACTGCAGTCGTATACGCTCATTTTAAGTAATCACATTCACTGTCAAAATGCCTGCTTTGAACAACTATGTTGCTAGTTTCTCGGCTCTTAGGCCAGATGGCTGCTCCTGGAAATAAGAGTGATCACAGTTGAGGATGCATCTGTTCAGTACAATCAAGTGTTTACGCTTGGATATCTTGCATTCTGCTTGAGTTTAATGTACAGTAATTCAGACATCAGAGATGGCAAGGGTTGGTGTCTGCCCATCCCCTACAGTGGCAGAAAATGGATACAAGTTGGTGTAATTAATATTAATGGGTAATGTGTGCAGTGCTTTGAAGGTGAAAAAGTGCCATAGTATTAATCAATGTCTTTTTCTCCTGAATGCAAGCATGGAAGTGACTGAGAACTGCCAGACATAATGTTTAACTTCTGCCTAAAAGTAAATGATCGGCATTATGTGCTGAAGTGGAATAAATACTAATGGTTAAAGCAAAGGTGTTTTGAAGACTGTATTTATTTGTTTTTCTAGGGGAAGCATCTGCAGCTGAAGTTTCGTTCTCTTTCGTGACCCTTTCTGCATGTAGTTTAGTAGTCTTGGTGGTACTGATTGTGAACTGTGTCTCCTGTTGTAAAGAGCCAGAGATAAACTTCAAAGTGAGTATTGAAATTCATAAATGGTATAAAGGTCCTCTCTTGGGATAGACTTGGACATAAATGATGTATAAAAACACAGCATTTCACTCTGCAGTAGTTGAAATTTTAAAAATGTTTTCTGTGCCAGTATTTTCTCAAATGATCAACTTCTGTGTTGATGTGAAAAAGCCACTGTAGACAAGTGCTGTAGAATTTGGCCCAAAAGGGAACACAGCAGCAAGCTATTTTTGGGTGAAAACAGAGGCGTGATGGCGGCTCGCTGTGGCCCTGAACCCACCAGCATGTGTGTTCATGTGCTGCCAGATGTTGCCTCGGGGCAGGTAGGCGGTTAGCCTGGCCTGCATCTTTAGAAAATTTCTGAGGATGCAGCCTGGACCAGGGGCCACCCATGCAGCCCAACATGGGCTAGTCTGTTTCGTTAGGCCCTGCCTTGGGGCAGGGGCTGTCATGGCTGAGCACCATGGCTGGTTGCCATGGCTGTCCGTCATTGCAGGGGGTGGGACTGGTCACATGCATGTTCGTTGAGCTCCCAGCCTTACTCAGGGCATGTGGGTAGCAGGACGGCGCTCTGACTGCGTGAATGTTCAGTACTGCTCCCCAGTCCAGGGAGGGGCGGCTGCTGGTTCCCAATCCGGGCTGGACCAGAGAGCCGCCGTGCTGCCCACATGTCTGTTTTTATCCTCTGGGTGTACTTTGGTGTAACGCATACCTATTTTCTAGTGGCCTGTTCTAGTGACCAGTTTTTCCTATTGTCCATGATTTGATGACTGTTTTGTACAGAACAGGGGTTGGTGCTGTTTTACTACTCCCTTCCCTTTGAGGCCCACCTGGGCCCTAGTTTGAATGTCACAGTCTTCCAGAGGCTGTATAAGACCTTTTCAGTTGGCCAGGCATAGATTGGGGGAGGTGTCTTTAGTTTTGTGGGGGTTTAATTATGTACAATACATTTTTATTTTATGCATGTATTGTAAGTTGCCCTGAGCCTTGGGGGATAGGGTGGGATATAAATTGAAGTAAATAAATAAGTAGAGTAAGCAAGCAATTGGAAGTAACCAAACTGAAACCAATTTCTGTGGTGAATATAGTATTCACTTGCTTTGAAGTGGCTACAGAACTATGTGTGCGCGCTGTTTAGATCTACAACTCAGTTGTTGCAGCTTGGGTTTTTCCAGTCATTTTGGTTCAGTTTTGTGATTGAATAGCTGAGCCAAAATGAACAGAACAACAACAACAAAATTGGAGCATCCAAAGCAAATTACCTAGACCCATGAATAAATGAATATTTATTTTGGGCCTGGACAGTTATCTGGGTGGACTATCTATAAATGCTGATATCTGAATATGAAATGTGCTATTCCTCTCAGTGCATCCAAAATTGAACTCTTCTGTTTAGTATAAAAATAATAATCAGATACAAATTTGTGCTTGTTGGTGATAACTACTTGTCTCATTGGAAATGATGTGCAGGTTCGACTGTTTTCAGATTTGTCTCTTTTTTAAAAAAACAACAACAAAAAAATCAGTGAGCAACATCTTTTGAAATAAACTATTTTTAGACCCTCAGAGTATCCATAGTTTAGCCTTAAAATGCCCTGTCTGACCCAACAGCAAACTGAAAGTATAGGGCAGGAAAAATAACACTATATTTGGAAATATTTGGACCTTGTTTCTCAATGCACATCCTTACCTGAAGGCAATTTGCAGCTGTGAGGTGTTCTATAAATGTTTCCCAGATAACAGTGGGTGAAAACAAACATTTGTTGCATGTTCAAGATTGCCACATGGGCTTGTGGGTGAGGTGGGTGTGGAGGTGACTTAGCAGAACTGGGGAGCAGTGCGTACTGGCAGCAGGAACAGCAACAAGTTCTGGGACGTTTGCGGCCACTTGCTGCTTCCTGGCCCCCTCCCTCCCTCCTGCTGCTACAGTGACCCCCTCTACTTGTTGACGCTATGGGTGGTGTTGGGGCTGCCTCAGCACACAGCAGCCGCAGGAGAATCCACTAAGTGCACTGACCGGGGAGGGCACTTTTCCTTCCTTTTGCGGGGAAATAGCAACATGTAGACAGGTTGGGGGTTTCCCCATCTGTTTCCAGGTTCTGTAGCTAGGAACAAACCTGGACCTGCCTTCCTGCTGCTGCTCTCCCCAGGTGGCGGCAGCAGAAGCTACAGCGGGGAGAAGACCCAGTATGCTCACTGCCACTGCTTCCAACTCCTCTCCTCTCTTTTATACATGTATAAATGCAGATTGTTGTTGTTATAAGCATTTGTATAGCGTCAGCTGTGTACCTGGCGCTTTACAGAACAATAAGATAGAAGCAGTCCCTGCCTACGGCTCAGATCCCACAGCTACTTTGTGCTAGTGCTCTCCGCTCATGATGCGTCCTCTATTGCCCTGGTCATACGCTGTGCATGGGAAACACAGCAGCTACTTAGCTGCAAAGCATCTTAAAATTCATTCAACCTAACAAACAGGATAGTCATTACTCATGAGTGGATAATGTCATTTTTGTTCAAGTTCATTAAGAAGTGCAAAATTAATGGGAGCTTTCTGGACAAGAGTAGAGACCAGAGTGTTTATAAATATGGGATACAAGTGGAATTAAAGCATACTGAAATTTGTGTAAGAAAAACACAATGTAGCCAGTTCTCACATAGGTTTGGCTTGATTTTTTTTTTTTAAAGCCAAACCTATGAGAGTTCTACTCTAAAAGTGTGCAATTTATGAGAGAATCTTATGTCTTAAGGTCTGTTGATATATAGGCATTAATGACTACTTTTTGAGGATTAAAACTAGATATCGACAGACTTTTGGAAGCCATTCTTAAGGAAAATGTGTGAAGACTAAAATTTGAAGTGGTGTTACTGTTAATAAAACTGTACACTTTATTATATAACATTTTAAAACAATGAATTATTTTTTCAAGTCAAAGTTTACTTTTAACTGAACTTGAGTGTATTTGACACCACTGATGTAATTGCATTTGCTGACTCAGGTCCAACACATTGTAGTCTTTCAGCTTAAAAAGAAGTTCCATTCATTTAGTTTTATCTTTGCCTTTGCAGGAGTTTGAAGATAACTTTGATGAAATAGATTTTACACCACCAGCAGAAGATACACCATCTGTCCAGTCTCCAGCAGAAGTGTTCACTCTTACAGTTCCAAATATTACTTTACCAGCTCCATCCCGCTTTCAGCCTCCTACAGGTACTGCAGAACCGTTTTTCTTTGAAAATTCAAGATGTCCAGTTGAAACTTTTTAAATGTATCCGTCAGAGGTTATGTAAAGAACATCCTTTGCAATAGGGCATTCCTAATCGAATTTGCTCATTGGAGGAAGGGTAAAAGTAATATTAAGGGATTCCTTGGACCACAGTGGCGATTCTCCTTTCTACAGGACATGGGTGGCTTCCTGCTGCCTACTCCCACAACCAGTCGCTTGAGTGAAGTTGCTTCTGAAAGCTATCGTCCCTGCTTGAGGTTGGCTAGCTTACTATTTGTTTAACCTTTTGGAGGTTAATAAAGCTAAAACAAATTCCCTGTAATTAGGGTTCCCTTCACATGCTCTTTCTGGCTTCGGTGGTAGCTTGTAAGGAGTCCAGATAATAAAAGTTTAGTTCTCTGTCTAAACTCCAGCACATTTGATGAGCTACAGGCCTTGCAGCACCCTGTTGGCATCTCCCCTAGGAAGAGCTGTGGCTCTCTGGAATGAATTTCATTTCGATTTTTAATTTATATCCTGCACTCTCTTCAACAAGTCGACTCGAGGTGGCTTACAACATACAAAAAAATATACCAAAACATAAGCAACTAGGTTTTACATCCTACACAGGGGAACCTAGAAATAACATCGCATAATAGTATTAAAGCATCCCACACAGACTACTTCACATCATAAAAAGAAAGACCCACCCCATTATTTATACAATAACCCATAATACATCCTATTTAACCCAAAACTATTTCCCACCAGCATCCACTAGTAACATTCACATTTCACAACCCTGTTCTCACCAGGGATCTCTCATAAATCATTTCCAGCTGACCCCTGCTGCCACCAGGGGGCATCCCTCCTTCAAACCCTCTCTCACTGGGAGAGATGGAGACCTTCTCATCAATGAATACCAGTGGCAATTTACATTCCCCTATCCAACCGACAGTCTCCTCGGCCCCACCTCCCGTGCCCCTTCGGTCAGGCCCCCGACACGTGCCTCTGGTACGGCCTCCGGCCGCCCCCGCTGTTATGGGGAGCAGCCCAGAAGAACACCTCTCCTCCGATGTCATCAGGAGAGGGGAGGGGGAAATGTCATATGTCCTTGTGCAGCTGCTCTGCTGCTGCTGCTGCCTCTGGGAATCCCAGCCTTCTGCCACCTGTTCTCCATGTGGCTACCCCCGCTGTTATGGGGAGCAGCCTGGAAGAACACCTCCCCGAGCACCCCCCCCCCCCAAGGTGGGAGGGGAGGGAGAGCCGTGCCAAAGCCTCTGACCGGCCAAATTGCAGCGCCCTGCCCCCAGTACAGCAACCTCTCCTCTGATGTCATCGGGGGTGGGGTGGGGTATGTCCATATGTCCTTGTATGGCCGCTCTGCCATCGCTGCCTCTGGGAACCCCGGCCTGCTGCCGCCTTCAGGTGCCTTTTCAGATGACTGTATTGTTCCTGTTAACTCTGTTGCTACAGACCTATCCAAGTCAAATGTGCTATCAAGCCCATAGCCAGAGGGCCCCAACACCCACCCTGTAATAAATAGGTATTTGAAGATGTCTATCATCCGTGTAGAGTTTTGAAGGTGTGACTCACCTTCTGCCAGTGCTAGAATTCAGAGTAGCCATTCCACAGCTAGCTTTCCCCTCTGACTTGAATGCTCTAGACGTTTCTTTGGCGCGGGTTCCCTGCCTTTAATGAGCCCTTCCCTTGTTTTCCTCTGTTGACTGAGGTCATCGGACTTCTTTTTTTCGAGCTAGTCATTTTTTTGCCAGAGTTGTTTCTGTTCTCCAGGCTTGTGTTTGTTTTGTTTTTTAATGTTTTTATTTATCGATTCTCTTCTATCCTGAACCCTCCTGCTTGCAGAGCAGCTTGGGGTGGCTTACAACAGAAGCAATAATATAAAATCCACAATTAAAATATACTCATAATTTAAAGTTCATTAAAAAAATATACTAAAAGGACAGAACCAAACCCCCTTCCTCTAACCCACCCCATCCTACCCATCTCCCTCTCCAAAGGCCTGTCAGAACAGCCAGGTGGTTATTATTTATTAGCATTTATATAGCACCAGCAATGTACCTGACGCTTTACAAAGAATAAGATAGACACCGTCCCTGCCCGAGAGCTTACAATCTAAAGACGGGGAGGGGAGACAGGGAAGGGGGAACAGAGGGAGAGACAAGGGGGTACTTTCAGACGTTACGGGGCCCTTTGGCCCCGTACCGTAACAAACGTCTTCGTTCCCCGCCGGGGTCACCCCTGCACGGCCCAACAGACGTGCCGGGGGGATCCCGGCGGGGAAAGTGGGAGGGGCCGGGGCCGCGCGGCGCAACGTGCGGCCGCACGGCCCCGCCCCCTCCACGCACCCCGCCGCCCGCCCTCCGAGGAGACGGGCGGGCGGCGGGGCCAATGCGGCCGCCGCGTCTGGCCGATCGTGCCACGGCCCGGGATCCCGCCGGGGATCCCGGCCCGTGGCACGCGGCCAGACGTTACTTTTTGTTCGCCACGGCCCGCGGTCCATTTGACCACGCTTCCCGGGACCTTCCCCCGGCTAGCCCGGGAAGCGTGGTTCAAATTGACCCCATCTGCAGATTCAGCGTGGCCAACATCTGGCGCACGCTGTGCAGACGTGCAGGGGCCTTTCGCCCCGCCGCGGGGTTCACCGTGGTTCAGTGTGGTTCAGCGTGATCTCGTCACGTCTGAAATCACCCAAGGGATGCGACATTCATGAGGATGCGAGAGCTCAGGTACACATTCTTGGCTTGGTATGTGTAAATTCCCAATTTACTACAAACAGGTGAGGGATAATCCTGGATGGGAATGGTTAGCAGGAGTTAGGAAGGGCGGAGTGGAAAAGGTGGGTTTTGAGGAGGGGCTTGAAGATGTGGAGGGTGGGGGCCAGGCGGATGAGGGCAGGGAGGGAGTTCCAGGCATGCAGGGCAGCGAGGGAGAAGGGTCGAAGGCGGTTGGGGGAGCAGGGGGGGTGAGGGAGGGGATGGAGGAGGAGCGAAGTACTCAAGCAGGGGTTCGGAGGGAGATCGGGGCAGAGAGGTAGGGGGGGAGTGAGGTTGTGAAGGGCTTTGTAGGTGAAGACAAGGAGCTTGTGCAGAATGTGCTTAGGAAGAGGAAGTCAGTGGAGAGGGGAGAGGAGAGGCTGCACATGGTCAAAGCGACGGGCTAGGTGGATGATCCTGGCAGCAGAGTTTTAAACAGAGATGAGGGAAGAAAGGTGAGAGCAGGGAAGGCCAGTGAGGAGAAGGTTACAATAGTCAAGGCATGAGATGATTAGGGCATGGATGAGAGTTTTGGCAGAGGAGACTGACCGAAAAGGGCAGATCTTGGCAATGTTGTGGAGGGAGAAGTGGCAGGATTTGGCAACGGAGTCAATGTAGGGTTTGAAGGTGAGGTACGAGTCGAAGATGAAGCCCAAGCTGTGGGCTTGGGGAACAAGGAGGATGGTGACCCCATCAATGGTAATTGACAGGGAAAAGGGAGAGAAAGGATTGGGAGGGAAGATAAGGAGTTCAGTTTTCGCCATGTTCAGTTTGAGTTGACGTTGAGATATCCAGGTGGAGATATCGGAGAGACAGTTGTTGAGACGAGCTTGAACAGAGAGGTAGAGGGAAGCAGTGGGGAGAGAGAGTTGAGTGTTGTCAGCGTATAGGTGGTATTGGGAAGCGTGGGAGGCAATGAGTTTGCCTAGGGAATGGGTGTATATAGAGAAGAGGAGAGGGGCAAGGACAGAGCCTTGTGGAACCCCAACCAAGAAGGGTAGGGAGGGGGAGGGGGAGGAGTTAGGAAGTGATACATTTAAGGAGCGGTCAGAAAGGTAGGAGGAGAACCAGTCTAGGACAGAGTCCCGGAATCCAAGGGAGTGGAGCGATTCAAGCAGGAGCGAGAGGTCAACAGTGTCAAAGGCAGCAGAGAGATCAAGGAGGACAACAATAGAGTAAAGGTGGTTGGATTTAGCCACAAGAAGATCATTGGTGATCTTAGCAAGAGTGGTTTCAGTGGAGTGGAGGGGGCGGAAGCCAGATTGGAAGGGGTCAAGGGAGGAGTTGGTGGACAGGAGGTCGAGGCAATGGGAATAGAAAACCTGTTCAAGGAGTTTGGAAGCAAAAGGGAGGAGTGAGACAGGACACTAATTAGAGGGTTCAGAGGGATCCAGAGTGGACTTTTTGAGGATGGGGGAGACAGTGGCGTGTTTAAAGGCAGAGGGGAAGGAGCCAGTAGAGAGGAAGAGGTTGATGATGTGCAGGAGTTGGAGGGGTGACGGAGGGGATGGGGTCCAGGTCCATGGTCTTCGGAAAGAGAGGAGGTGTGGGGCCAGGTGGGCCTCTATTTGGAGGGATTTCCGCAACCTAGGAGTGGCCACTAAGAATGCCCTCCCCATTGTCGCCACCCGGGAAACCGGGAGGACTTTGAGTTTGGTGTCCCTGGCCAACCACAGGGGTCGTGATACGACCCGGGACCTGAGGCGATCCTGGAGGTAAGCGGGGCCCAGACTGTTTAGGACTATATAGGTCATTACCAACACCTTGAATCGGGCCTGGAAGACAATAGGCAGCCAGTGCAGAGAGTGGAGCACTGGTGTAATGTGCTTGTGACAACCCTTCCCTGTTAGGAGATGGGCTGCGGCATTCTGCACCAGCTGCAGCCTCCGAACCGTCTCCAAAGGTAGCCCCACGTAGAGTGTGTTTCAAGTCTAATCTAGACGTAATAAAGGCACGGATGATGGTGGCCAGGTCAGAGTCTGAGACATATGGCCGCAGCCGTCGCAGCAGATGTAACTGGCAAAATGCTACTCTTGCCACAGCCCCCACCTGGGAATCCAGGCAGAGCTGTGAGTCGAGAAGCACCCCTAGACTACGGATCTCAGTGGCTAAAGGGGGGCAAACCCCATCAATGACAGGAGCCACCAGCTGCTCAGCCCTACCCACCAGCATCACCTCCGTCTTGTCGGGTTTCATCCTCAAATGGCTCGCCCTCATCCAGTCCCCCACAACCACCAAACACTGAGTAAGCACCGAGACTGCCAAGTCTGGGTCTGCAGAAGAAGAGAGGTAGAGTTGTTGTCATCGGCGTACTGATGACCGCGCACGCCGAACTGTTTCATGACCTCGCCCAAAGGCTGCATGTACACATTGAACAGGAAGGGGGACAGAACGGAACCCTGCGGGACTCTCACTCCCCAAGAACCGCACACTGAGTTCTCCTGGCCAGGAATGTGTGGAACCATTTAAGAACAATTCTGCCCACTCCAGCCCGGTCCCACAACCGGGCCACCAACATATCGTGGTCAACAGTATCAAATGCTGCTGACAGATTTAATAAAATTAGGAGAGACGATCTGCCCTGATCTAATTCACGGCGCAGGTCGTTGACCAAAGCCACAAGCGCAGTCTCCGTGCCAAACCCAGGACGAAAGTCAAACTGTGAAGGATCCAGAAAACTGACCCAATCCAGATGCCCCTGAAGCTGCTGAGCCACCACTCGTTCAATAACCTTCCCTAAAAAGGGAAGGTTAGAGACTGGCCGATAGCTGGCAGGGGAGTCCATGTCAAGAAATGGTTTCTTGAGCAGAGGCCACGCTACTGCCTCTTAAGGAATGGTTGTTTGGCCCCTGTTACTGGCTTCTAATAATTTTGCTTAAGGGTTATTCCATCTTATACTTCAGTACATCAGTTAATACATGCAATTGCACTGTATTCAAAACTTCTGATATAGCCACTTGGTGGTCTTTGTTCCATTTAAATACACTATTTTTAGAATTTGTAACTGGGGGCCATAATTTTTTCCCCAGGCTGGGATTTTACCATTAAGCACTTATAAAATGTTTCACTATTTTAAAGATACTGGTACTTTTCACAGATACTGGCTTTAGATGTGTTTATATGTAGGTATAACCTTAAAAAAAACGTGTGGTTAGCGTTGACAATTTAGTGTTTTTGATAGAAATGTCTTATTACGAAACAGCAATAAGGTCTTAAACAAAAAAACCCGTGTTACTTAAGGATACTTGAGTTATGCGTTACACTGACAAACGTTGCAGACACGTTTGTATTGTATATCGTCAATTGATTCCCTCTTATTGTGGCCTGCAAATTAGCGATTCTCTAGGCCTTGACGTAATAGGCTCCAGTGGAGCTGTCTTCATGTATCATGTCTGGAATCTTTGTAGCAAGAATAGTCCAAACACTCCTCCAGTGCTGGAACAGTGCAATCTCTGTTGTGTAGGATTCTCGAGATTTTAAAATTCCCAAGATGTTCTAAATTTTGGCTTTCAAATTACCCTGTGCCTATCTGCATGCACACTTGTGCACCTCACACTTGAGTACAGGACTCAAATGTACCCAATTCCTAGATTAAGGACTAAATCTGCTATCCATTGTGGACAGTACTTGTGCTGTCATTTCAGGAATTGCCATCACCTGCAATTTGGAGGGATAAAACTGCTGTTTAACGTATTTGTGTACCTTTAACCTTTTCTTTAAATGTTGTTAGCCAATCAAAAGATCATTGTGTTTGGTAAAAATTCACTCTTTGAATATTTGTTATATCACTTGTCTTGTGTTACTACTTCACTTTTGCCCTCTGGCTTCACACTGGTTTTTATACTACTATCTTGTTTGTTTCAGAACTTTTTTGGAAGAGCATGCTTACTCTCTTCTTGCTGCCCCTTCTGTATTTTACATTTTTCTGTATTGTACAGGAAGAGATAGAAAGCACATTTTTATATTCCCACAAAACACTACTGCAAGAGAATGAATATGGTCTACTAGGCTCAAGGTATTCAGTAGCAACTGAGATCTAGTTACTTCTCATTCTGCTCAGGCTGCGGAAAGATGAACTGCTTAAAGGCTCTAGAAAGCTGAGGCACTAGAGCTGTTTACAGACCTGGGAAGACATTGCTGTATCTTTTACTCCAGTTGAGCTTGTAAGGCTTTTTGCCACCGTAAATTCTTGAAGTGGATCTCTTGTCAAAAGCTGATGGCACTTGCCTAAGACTTTTTGATTGTTCCTGTATAAGTAAGCCAGTCTGATGCAGGTGCTTCTAATCTCCAACCCCACCCCAAAATCTTCTTCCTGTTCAGGTAAAGATCTAGAAAGCAGGAGAGATTCTTTCAGATTGATACTAAAGAAGCCCATTGTTCTTCTATATGTTTAATAGCATTTCTATCTCTTCATACTTCCTGCTTCTTGGTACATATTAAACTCTTTGGGTGAAAACAGATATGCTGCTTTAACGCTGCTTTTGCTTATGGCAGGATTGTGTAGGGTGCCAATACAGCCCTGCAACATGCATAAGAAATGTTAAAGCGGAGTTACATGCATGTCCTCACCTTGTTGCAGAATGAAAGGTGCTAAGGGTAACAGGTTCAGGAGTAGCCAGCTTCTTTAAATCCAGGAGAGCTCACTGAATGGATATGACCTGGAACTGCATAGTTCCAACAAGAAGTCCTGATCTTTCTCCAAGAATTTCTGTAGTACAAAGATTAGACCCATAGCTAACTAGTTGGCAATGCCTGATGGCGGTGTGGAAGCTGTTGTGCGCTCAGGGCTTGTGTGTTTATTTCCATGTCTGAGAAGGCTAGATGAGGTAATAAATACCTGAGCCTTGTTTACACTCCAGCTTCTGCTGTGGGTGAATGAATTATGGATCCCATCACTTGCCAGCATAGACAAGGCTAAGTGTCTCGTGCTCCCTAGAAGTTGGCACTGTGGGTTTACGTAGGAGATATATCTTTGTGTTTTTTGTTCTTTGTATTTTTTCAAAATCCTGATATAAAGATGAGATCAGCTCGAACAGCTGGAGCTGTGTGGAAAGCATTGAAACTGTTCTGCTAGTAAGCTGGCTGACCAGAGCACATGTATAAAAACAATGTGTTTATAGTTGGAGTGTATAGTTTCTCAGGTATGAAGAACTCTATTAGACAAGATGTAACACATTGTGAACTAAATTGCTTGAATTCCTTAGTCATGTTGGTTTATTCCATTCCTGAATGTGCGCTAAATTGCTTGAATTCTTTAGTTTTGCTTGATTTATCACATTTCTGGATGCTTAAAATTCTAAGGCTTACACATATTACTCTATGCAAGTATCTCAAGCGTGATCAATTAACTTGGTTAAGTTTGAAACAACGTTTTTTCCTTGGCTTTTCCTTTAATTTTTTATTGTCATACTAACTTTGTGCAGTTTTTTTCTCTAACATGGGTGGGGAACCTTTTCTGTCCCGGGGGCCACACGGAAAATTAGTACGAGCTCCGAGGGCCACATAGAGGTTGAGGGCGGGGGTGTTTAACGGATGTGTTCAAGAAAAGGAGGGCCCAGATCATGGATCTGTCCCCTCCCCTTGTGTGCATGCCCTCCTCTCTGCTCAGTTTTTCAGTGTTTGGGGGTAGAGACTGTATCCAGGGGCCAGATCTCAGAACTGGAAAGGGGCCACATAAAAACTTGAGGGCCGTATTTGGCCCCGGGCCTGAGGTTCCCCACCCCTGCTCTAACATACTGTACTAATGCTGTCTCTTAATTGGTATTGTGTTATCTTGCAGATGCATAGTGAACTTTAGCCATTTGAGTGGCTTGATGTGTTGTGTTTTTTTTCCTGTTTGTATAACAGAGGGATCAAAGTCTCAAGTTGCACGTCAGAGTCTAAACTATATCCAAGAAATTGGAAATGGCTGGTTTGGAAAGGTGAAAAGTCCTCCTTTAATGTTGTAATTCTGCAGTTCAGGTTTTATTCCTAATTAAGTGAACACCTGTTTTGCTCTTAAAACATTTTCTCAAAATAGTAATGTTTTCTTACTGTTTTGGCATGGATTATTCTTTTTTTAAAAAGATACTTGCATAAGATTCTCAATTCAGATGCAGTGGTGATCAAGTAAAATAGCTTAGAAATTCCTTGCTAGTAGACTGCATAAACTGCTTGCTTTCATCTTAACAGCTTTTTATGGGAAAAAAACCCTTTAAAGTATTACATTATAGTGAAAACCATGTATTTTTGAACTGTCACTTATCAGAATAATCTATTTTAAGTATGCAAGTCTAATTATTAAAGCTGGCTATTGTCAAGAAAGCCAGAAAACAAATCCTTTGCCACATGTAGCAGTTCTCTTTTCCTGTATATTGCAATTGAGGTTTAGCAGGAAACCAGATACTTCCTGTTGAACCATAACTTGAAACTTCATAATGTTGAATTGTTTTTTTAGGTCCTGCTTGGGGAGATCTACACAGGCACTAGTGTAGCAAGAGTCATAGTGAAGGAATTAAAGGCAATTGCAGGCCTTAAGGAGCAAGAACAGTTTTTGAGAAATGGAGAACCTTACTAGTAAGTATGCTCCAGAGAGTGTTAGTAGCCTGAAGTTGCAGTGCTTGTTCCCTACAAGATAAAGCTGTGCAAAACTGTGGTGTTCAACAATGGTCTTCCTTTTCTTGACACAATACCTCGTTTCCTAACTCTAGTAACCTAAGTTAAATGTCACTACTTAGCTGATGCTTCTTTAAATTTAAAAATGATTGGAAAGCTTTTTAAAAACAAAAAAACCCCAACACTTGAGCTAAATCTAATTAAAGATGAAGGGTTACCTAGCATTTTTATATTGTCTTTAACCTGGGTAGGAATTTTGGTGGAAAATTTAAAACCAGACAAGCCTCAGTGGTTATTGCAAGACAGTTGAGTTTGTAAACAGCTCTCCTGTTCAGAGGTGTGGTGAATAAAAACCGATGTTAAAAATGAAAAAAATGAATTTTGTTTAAAAAAGTCATTAAAAAAAAAAAAAAGGATTCAGAACTTGTGTGAATACAATGTGTTAATTGGTGAATGCATTTAAATAAAAAATATGCTGAATCCATTAACCTCTGTCAAGAACTTTGAGTTAAAAGCCGCTGTTCTACTTAAACGAATCTGAGCAGGAGGAAGGGAACATTGATTTTGATTAGGTCATATAAATGCCACACAAGGTCGTGTACTAGAGTTTGATTCTGTAAGATTGGCAGTGTCGCCATGGGCTCCTTTATCTCCAGGTGATGCTGTCATGCATCTCAAGAAAGAACACCCACTAAGACCATGAGAGTTGCTTCTTCTGTTCATAGTTTCACTCCTACTCAGAACCCAAATAGGTTTAGCTCTCCGTTTAGGATTACTTATGATTCCACATCCATCATAGAAACTTGGGGCACGTTCAGACAGCCTTCCTTGAGTACAAGAAGCTGTTTTGGTGCTTCATGCTCGGGGAGGAGTGTGTGAGTGCAGCTTTACACTGGGCTGATTGGGGGAGGGGGAGAAACACTGATTGCCCAGAAATTGAAGATTACTGTGTGTGTGTGTGTGTGGTGGTTTTAACTTTAATAAATGCTGTCATGTTTTTAACTTACCATTACCATAGTGCAGTTTGACAGAAATTATGATAGTTAATAAATTAATTAAATTATGCGGTACATAAATTTCTAATATTGATGCATAGTCAATAAGAATCTGTGAATAATAAACTATATAGCTTTTGAGAGAGAGGGCACCTTCCTAAGTTGCAAAAATGTGTCCTGGCTAGTGTGTAAGGCTCTATTTAGTTATAACTAAACATGTTTTAATGGTTCTATCAGTCAATGAGTGCACTTTTCTCTAGGCGACAGCTGAGAGATTGGTTGGCGCTATGCTAAGCATAATGGGCTATCGCTAACGGCTATTAACCTGGGCCTGCATCAGACAGCTATGGGAACAAGTCTGCTTGCCTGATTGACTTTTTGGCCAGTACGCATTCTGTAATAAACCATTTTAATCTCTAATTATGCTCTTACAGAGCAAAGTATGTTGCTAGTGTTTATGCAAATAATAAGTAAGAGGTGATTGCTGCAGTTCACGCTCTTGAGGGTTAAGGGGCTTGCACCATTAGTGTAAACACAAACTCCGCATTCTGTGCGTATTTTAAGGTGTAAACACAGGTATGCATCTCCGTGGGTGGGTATGGATAGTAGGGGCTGAAATGCCTCCTGGCATGATACCCTGGAAGAAACAAACAGCTGGGGTGGCTGCTTCTTCCCATAGTTCGCTGTGGCTGAGAGTCATGATGGGGCGGGATACTGAGAAGGGGGTGTGGGGGGGTGGCAGGGAAGAATGCCTGTCAGGGTGGTTGAGCTAAACCTGTGAGTGGGGGGTGTCTGGGGGCTGTCTGCCCACACATTAAATGCATGCAGTAGCTGCCTTGTTTATTTGCTCTACCTGCTAAAACATGAGGGGGCTGCACAGACCGAACATGGAATCCAGTGGGCTATCGTCTCGTTTGAAAACGCCCTTAGTCTGGTGGTCTTGGACCTAAGCATAAAGAGTGAAGAATAGTCGGAATTACA
The DNA here is from genome assembly GCA_003113815.1 of Sphenodon punctatus. Classification (NCBI taxonomy): domain Eukaryota; kingdom Metazoa; phylum Chordata; class Lepidosauria; order Sphenodontia; family Sphenodontidae; genus Sphenodon; species Sphenodon punctatus. The sequence goes on from QEPC01010859.1 coordinate 230,303, forward strand.
AAGCCAAGGCTAAACGAAGCCTCGTGTGTGCTGGAGCAGAATCTGGCTTAATTTGAAGGTGTAGGTAAATGTGGTTTTCTGCTAGGTTTCTCTTGTCCCACAATCCTGAGAGCAAAGGGGAGATGGTTTGTCAGGCTGCTGTAAATAGCCATGGCCTGTGATAGTCCTCTAAAGACTACTCCAGTCATGTTGGAATATCCTCAGTACAGTGTTCAGCTGTTCCTTGGCATGCATTTGGCAAAGCCCCTCTTTCCTGGGGGTGTGGTGTTGGGATGGCAATAGGCTGATGGCATAGAGCAAGCTGCATTGGCTTTATGCCACCTGGGATTCCCCCACACCAAGGGAATTCTCAGCTGTCCATTTGGATGTCTTTAAAACTGCTTCATCACTGCAAAAGAGAATCAAAGGCTAGATTCTTGACCCCAGTGGTGTCGTATGATGCCCTCATGTATTTAAACCCCATTTTCAACAGAGGGGACAAAAGGATCTATTCTGTTACGTTAAAGCTCTTAATATGTACTGCAGTATTTCTGACTTAGTCATCTTTTTTATCTTGATTTTAGCATTCTTCAGCATCCAAATATTCTCCAATGTATTGGACAGTGTGTGGAAGCAGTACCTTATCTTTCGGTATTTGAGTTCTGTGACTTGGTAAGTAAATTCAAGTAGCAATAGCTTGAATTTTAAAAGAGGCTGCTTGTGTACTTTAAGGGGCATGTTAATAAACTTACCCTTTATATCAGATGCTCAGTTTGAAAATATTTCTTGAATAACTAAATTTATGTTACTGGAAAAGGCAAAAACTAACCACTAAAAGCAATATTTTCTTCATACATTAAACTCCTTGAATTCAGTATTTAATTTTCAGGGACTTTCTGATGGGAGTTGGGAATGAAGGCGGGGAGAATTTGTCCTAAAACTAGTACTGCTTTCCACCCCCCACCCCCCCCGAACAATGGCAATAACAGTATGTTCTTTTATGAACAGCATGATGATAACCAGTTGGAGTTTTTCAATATTTTTAAATATGGCTGTCACAATTTCAAAGGGTTGCAGTTGTGCAGAATTACTTCCCAAAGACCAGTGCACAAGTGTGGGTCTAGTTACACTTTAAACTGATTTTAAGAGTGAATCTTTGGTTTTTCTCATCTAAAGTGACTAACCTGCAAATCTAGAATGAATGACTTTTGAGCTTTGGCTCCTTTGCTCAAACTATATCAGCAGATTTCAAATAAAAATGAAGCCCTTATAGAACTGGTCATTCTGCTTTATAGAAAACCTTTGAGTTTTCACTGACCAAAGTCAAATACTGTTTCTCCAATATTTTCTAAATAGTAATTGGCTAAATATGCGGCCTGACTGTTCAAGAAGTGTTCAACACCAAGCAACCAGCTTCAGCTGGTTTCCTTTAGCCTTTGTTTCACAACGTTTTGGAAGGGTTTTTCTGTAAAGCTGTGAAAGTTTACTTTTAGGTATCCATTGAAGTTGCAACTGTGATATTTCCAAGTAGTTAAAATTTTGTAACTGATTTTTAAATCTTCAAATGCACATGCAAAAATTGTCCTACTTAATAAAATACAGAAATTTTCTTTTATACTCTTTTGAGACTTAACACTTAAAGCCAAAAGTTGTCATCATCCTGTAGAGAGTAATCCAGAAAAGGATTTACATACAAGGATAAAATAAACTTTCACTCTGTGTAGACAGTAAGCTTGGTGGCTTTTTTCATAAATTTGAATACAATTAATCTGATTGGCATAGAAAACACTTTGGCTGCCTTCTAATGGCATTGCACAAATCTGCTTCATGTGTGATTTTTAAATCATGGCAGGAGATTAATTAAAACCAGAGATACTGCAAAAGAAGGGAGGTGATGGGATTGAAGTAGGGGAGGGAAGGACTTAAAGATACACAGGGGGAAAAGGTGGTTGGATACTTGAAATGGGGCAGAGGTTATTCCCNATATATATATATATATATATATATATATATATATATATATATATAATTATATAATTAAAAAATCAAGTGTAGAATTGTCAGGAGCTTTACGTTCTGGAGGAAGATGCTTCTGCTGCAGCTGAGGTGGGAGCGGATAGGGAGGGCTGGCAGGCTGAGTGCTAACCTTACAGTCAGCTGTCCCTTACCATATATTGCTGTACATGTGAGCTTCCAGTGGCCTAGCTGCAAGAGCAGTTTGAGAAGCCTACGTTTTCTGAGTGCACCTGGCAGAGTGGGTGACAGAAGGTGCTTATGTCTGTGCAGGTTGGTTAAGTCTTAAAGTGGTAGAGTATCTTTTACTGGTATAAAAGCAAAATGGAGCAATGGTCATTATAAAGTTCTTCACTTTCTCCCAACAGAAGATTAGGCACCAGAAAATTCCTACAGCAGCCTGTGCTTCATACAGTGTGTCGTCATGCTGCGCCACAAAAGTGATTTGCAGTCACAAAGGGGCTAAATTTGCAGACCTTGTTCAGTGTAGAAAATTGTTAACATTGGGGGTGGGTTCTCCTTCACTAGAGGCTTTCAAACAGAGGCTGGATGGCAATCTATTACGGATGCTGTAGCTGCCGATTTCCTGCATTGAGCAGGGGGGTTGGACTAGATGACCTGAGGTACCTTTCTGCTCTGATTCTTTAATCCTGGAACCCTCCTCTGCAACGTTCTCAGGTTTGACCTTCTGTTACTAACCTTCGTGGGGTGTGAGGGAAGATACTGTTCATGACACCAGCAGTAGCTTGGAGAGAAGTGAGGACATCAGACTAATTTTACTCATTTTACAGAGCTGGACAGGAAGAAGTGGAGCACTTTTAAAACCTGCAGAATAACACATGGGGGATAGATAAAGTGGTTGAATCTTTATTTCATGTTAGCATCAAGTAGCTAAAAGGGCTGCATTAAATAACGGTGTAGTATTTTGCATGGTACATGTGGTGCAGTTCCCTGCTTAATCTAAAATTAACCAGTGGTGTAACACTTACTATCCTAGGGTTATACTAGGTTATATATAGGGTGGTAACAAGCTTTTAGCCTTAATATATTACCCAGTCTTGTGCGGTCAACCTTTTTTTCAGCACAGCAAATTCTCTGGCAGAATGATAAATTGAGTAAAAAGACATAAAACGAATCTAGCATTTACATTGTGAAGTTAGCTTGCCTGTCAGTCTGCTTCTATGGAAAGTCACTTTTCAGGAATGCTTGCAACTCAATGAGCAAATGAGATCAGCCATCTGCAGTTAATTTGCAGTGCTCTGTGTTTGCTTTAGAGCACAGTGTAGCTTAGATACCCAGGATATTGCCTTGGATAGAAGTGATTTTACACTTTCTGCTGCTTTTATGTTTTTACAGGATAATAATTTCAAATTTAAAGTGCAAATTAAGTCTTGTCAAGCAGGTAGATATTCTTGGGCTGTTCAAGTTGCACTGGTTTCAGAGAACATAATGATAATGCTGGTTCTTTTTAAGTGGTGGGAACTTGGACTGAAGAATAGATGCTGTGTGTGTTACTGAATAAACTTGGACTTGGTTAACTGTGTGCAAATGGAAAATCTTCTCTCTTCAGGGACAGTGAAAGCCTTTTACGCAAAAGATCCCTTAAAGAGCAGGCCATTTTAATACAAACTTCTCAGATGTTTATTTTTAAACTTGTCTTGCAGACTACACTTGCTCCCATGTGCACACTTGCAACATGTCTAGTGAGAGCAGCAATTCCTTCATTGGAAAGTACTCAATGTATTTTTAGCTATTTTCATAGGCCGCTGACCTCGCACTCAACAGACCTGTACGTGAGTCACTGCTTGGAACCTCTGTTTGCTTCAGAATTGCAATAAGCATCAAGCAGTTCGTAAGAGAAACTTTATGATGAGTAGTGTAATTTAAAAAGTACGCTTTAACTGCTGCTGCTCTATAATATTTGCATTGCCTCTGAAAAATACGTTTGCGGCTTGGTTCGCCCCCAGAGACTTATGGAACCAGATAGGTTCTGGAATGCTCTAGGGGATTTACCCGCAGACCTCGACAGCCGTTCACTTGATGGCCTCGTGACATTTTAGAACACCTTGTTGGCTGAGGCCATCGACCGGACGGCTCCTAGGCATCCACTCCCTGAGCATCGGAGTGACCTGCATTAGCTGAAGCAAGAAGGGAGACGGTTGGAGTGACAGTGACGTGCTTGCACTGAAGATGACCGGTTGCAACATACAGCTAGTTTGAAAGCCTACGCTGTGGCTGTGCAGGCGGCAAAGAAGTGGTTCTTTGCTGCCATCATAGCATCAGTAAAGTCTAGACTGGCTGAGCTGTTTTGGTGGTGAGGCAGCTGGTCGGTCTGGAACAGGATTTTTCCAGAGCTCATTGTGACCAGTTTATTGACTCTTTTGCAGATAAAATCTCTTGCATTTACCTCTACTTTGACGCTGCACTTGATACAGTAGGGGAGTTGGAAGTAGGAGATGCTCCAGCTTGCCCTGTTTTATGGGATCAGTTTCAGACGGTGTCACCCGCTGATGCGGAGGTTATGCTTGGGACTGTTTGAGCCAGATTTTGCAAGTTAGATCTTTGCCCGTCCTGGTTGGCTAAGGCCACCAGGGAGACGTTGGGGCTGTTGCTGGTGGGGGTGGTCAATGCCTTGCTTCAGGAGGGCAGGGTTCCAGGCTGCCTAGAAGAGTCCTTGCTTAAAAAGCCATCTCTTGACGTTGACTCCCTGGCCAGTTATCGACCAGTCTTTAACCTTCTCCTTTTAGGGAAGGTTATTGAATGGGTAGGGGCTCATCAGCTTCAGAGGCATCTGGACTGGATTGGTTTTATGGATTCCTCACAGTCCAGCTTTTGTCAGGGTCATGGCACTGAAACTGCAGTTGTGGCCCTGGTCATGGCACTGAAACTGCGGTTGTGGCTCTGGTCGACGACCTGCACCATGAGTTGGACCGAGGTCAGTCGACTCTGACAGTTTTGTTAGATCTTTCGGCGGCATTTGATATGGTTGATGACAAGGTGTGGTGAACCACTTGCGGGACTGTGCTGGGATGGGCGGAGTTCTTGAATGGTTTCGCTCTTTCCTGGCCGGGAGAACTCGGCACGTGGTACTGGGGGACTATTCTTAATCTCCCCGGGATCTCGCGTGTGGGATTCCGCAAGGTTCTATTCTGTCCTCCCTCCTGTTCAACGTATATATGCAGCCGGTGGGTGAGATCGTGAGAGGGTTTGGTGTTCAGTGTCATCAGTATACTGATGACACTCAACTGTGTTCCTCTCTCTTTCAGCTGACCCAGGGCCAGCAGTTTCAGTGCTTACCTGGTATTTGGTGGCTGTGGGGGAATATGAATGAGGGGGGAGCCATCTGAAATTGAATCCTGACAAGTGGTGTTGGTTGACTGAGCGGGTAGAGGCCCCCATCATAGATGTGGTCTGTCCCTCCGGTGCGGAGTTTGGGGGTGTTCTTCAATTTACAGCTCCATTTGGATGGCCAGGTGGCAGCTGTGGCAAGGAGCACCTTCTGCCACCTACGTCTGATACAGTGGCTACAGCCATACATCTCCGACTCCGACCTTGCCACCATCATCCATGCATTTATTACCTCAAGATTGGACTACTGTAACGCGCTCTACATGGGGCCACCCTTGGTGACGGTTCAGAGACTCCAGCTGGTGCAGAATGCGGCAGCCCGACTCATGGGGATGGGTCGCCGGGAGCATGTAACACCAGTGCTCTGTTCATTGCACTGGCTGCTCATAGTCTGCTAGGCCTGATTCATGGTGTTGGTTCTTACCTTTTAGAGTCCTATACGGCTTGGGACCAGCCTGCTTTCAGGACCATCTCACCCCCGGGGTCCTTGAGCTGGGGGTGCCCTTCTCGAGATCCCCTGGGTTTCTCAGTGGAGAGGGCATTCTCAGTGGCAGCACTGCGGCTGTGGCGCTTCCTCCCGGTGGGGGTCCGTTTGTCCCCAGACCTCTTGTCCTTCCAACGTCCATGCAAGGCATGGTGAGGAGGATGGCTGATGGGTGGGTTGGGAGTAGGGGTGGGTTGGTTTTTTTGTGGACTCCAGGTTTCTTTTTGTGAGTGGTGGTGTAATTGATTTTGTATTTATGCGTTTATTGTGGTGGTATTTTATATGGATTTTATATTGTCAGCCACCCTGAGTTGCCATGGGCAACAGGGGGTGGGGTATCAAATTGTAATAAATAAATAAAATTAAATAAGTTCTAATATGCAGGACTGCTGATAGGTGATATTGTAGATTCTCAGAAATGACCAAAACCACCTTCTAGGCATCTTGGCCGCAGAAAACGAGCATTTGTAATGGCAGGACTTTGGCTGTGAAACATCTTAAGATATGAGACTATGAACTTGATTGTGATTAGATGTAAATGCAAACATCATTTCTCCAATATAACAGCCCACGGAGTTGGAGCAATAGAAAAGAGAGTAGCAGGGGAAGAGTGTAGACTGCATGAAGCATGACTAAGCAAACTTCACTGATACTTGTGATTTAGATGCTGCAATGGTAGGAACCTAAAGAGTACCTTGGCATTCATTAAAGAACAATAGATTTTATGGAAACATTCCTAACTGAGCTGTAGGCGCACTTTACAGAACGTTGTTGGCACACTTGTAGTGAAAACCCCTTTCAGAATTACGGTGCAGACAGTGCTGATGGTTTGCCACCAACTGCACGTAGAGGCATCCATGTCTGTTTCAGATGAATTCCAGAGTACAGTCTGCTTTTTGACACAGGCAAGTTCTCATTTGCCTTAAGTGTAGCAGGAATCTGTTGGAAAGCATGGAAATAATTTTGATCCTTTCTTCAAGGACTCCTGGAGATGAAGTTTTCCCCCAATTCGTAAATATTTGTGCAGTCCCATAATACTCTGTTCTCCTACCCCAGCGTTGTTCATACCAATATAAAATCATTGTTGTGGGAGAATTGACACTATTGTGTCAAAATGTTAGTATGTTGGCAATATTAAACTATTTTCCTTCTCTTACTGATATCTGTCAATTATCTTCATGTCTTGGAGAGATCATCCTTGGGATGAAAGACATGCAAGAATCTAAACCTTGGCAAGGCAGGGAAGAGAGAAACATGAAATAGCTAGCTTCCATCATCGCATCTTCTGTCAGAAGAAATCTGTCTACAAGTAGTTAATTGACCTGAAGCTTTAAGGTCCTTTCATGCTACTTGTATCCAGTAGGTACAGCCTTCAAAAACCTAAGAGGTCTTTACACTTGATATCAACAGGATCAGAGCTACACAAAGAGAACAACCTACCTCATGAAGATTCAGAAATAATGGGCAGTTATGTCGGTATACGAGGCTGTCTTCTCGGGATTTTGATTATAGTTAAAATTATAACCCTTCCATGGTCGTTTAGTGTCAAAACAAGATCATATACCCCATTTTAGAATGAACACATCTCCTTCACCTCCCACACCTTCTGTTCCTCACTCCAAACTGTCAGGTGACAGATGACAAGAAACTGTATAATGGCAATATTTATTGCAATTTTATATCTGTCAGCAGTGTAAGGTTTTATAGGCATGTTTGGGGTGGGTGACCACCTTATTTACAGTGGCAAAACCAAGTTAATAATAATCTTTATGCCTGCTATTACATCCAAGAGCCAAAATATTTATGCAGCCACACACAATCAAGTTGACAGTCAACTATGTTTTTAGAGCTCTGTGTTGAAATCTAGGCTGCCTTAATTGCTATGTACTGTTAGAAGAAATACTTTAAAACCTACACTGTTTGGTAGATGTGCTATTTTAGCTCAAGATGGATTGTATAATATATATGTTGAGAAAAATAGTTGTATGAGCCATTAAATCTTTATATTAGCATTAGTAATCTTTACTCAGTGCATTTCAGGCAAATTGTAGAAGTTTAATCTGACAGGCAAACCATAAGTGACCATTTGCTGTTTTCCTGAGATGACAATATCCCAGAGAGCAGTCACAGTTAGATAGCAGCATGCTGCCATCTAGAGCGAGCTAAACAGTTTGGTACAGTGCTTGTTGCTCACAAGCTACTATAGCAGTATAGCTAATTGGTAGTACTATGATTTGTCAGGTGATTTTAGCTAATTTTGTCAGTCATGAAAGGTCACAAACTACAATATTTCACTTTCATATGAGGTTTTAGACGGTCAGGTGGTGGTAAGATTAAGTGCCAAGACAGGTATGATTTAAAGTTAATAATATGAAGATTACTGCTTTTCACTGCTGACCAGTTCTACTAGGGTACAAAATGGTGGCTGTACATGCAGCGTTATACAATCGGGAGGCTGCCATTGTTGGTTCCACTTCTGCTGTGACACATCTTTGAGAACAATCTCTTGCAGTTCTCACTAACAGGCACCGAGACTTCTCAGTGCAGTTAGGCTGGTAATCAACAAAATTAATTGGAATACATGGAAATTTGAGATTTCAATCATCTCTGACCCAAGTCTTAGCCATTCTAATAAGATCTGTAAATTGAAAGTTTGAAACTGAATTCTTCAACTTGGGATGCTGCTTTCTTTGCTGTTTTTGACTTGACTGAGTCTCTGCTTTTTAGGCTGATACAAGCATTGGTACATCAAGTCAACACAAATTGTCATTTGGATAGTCTTATTCTATGAGAACAATCTAATCTAAGCATTAGAGAAAGTGGTAATCGTTACCATGCTACATAAAGTTCGTGTGTCAATTTTTATTAATTAAAAAAGGACAAACCGCGATTTTGTAAGTAGGAACTCTATGCTTTTATCATGATAAACTGAATTACAGCAATAACAAAGTCAAATGACTTGTGCCACATTTCAAAAACCAAGGATAATAGTAGACCAGAGGACAAAAACACCAATATTTCTGGCGATTGTGAAGAATTGCAGGCAGTGGCAACAATTTGGGACTCTCTCTTTGATATTTGCAGCTGCTGCCAGGTCTTTAGTTATGACTGTTTCCCTCAGATGCCCATCCTGCATTCAGTTAAGCTTTGTTTCTACATAAGCTGTTGACAAACGGATTTAAACAGTCTAGCTCCAGTTTCTGGACCAGACACAATTGATTTGCACTCGTAATAAATTATTTTGGCAAGCATATTGGAAAACAGAATACTTAATGAATCCACAGCCAATATATTTTTGTGTTTAATGGTACATACATTAGTTTGATTTGTCAAACCCTTTGGGTTTACTGGAATTGAATTGCTCAGATGCCTTTATTGATGGTACTGGCGACATTATTTTGCATATGTTGGTTTCCTGCCAATGTTAGTTGAGCCCTTTCCTTAGCTAAACATAAAATTAATTCAAAGTTTTGATGGGTTTAACTTGCACTGGGATTTGGAAATGAGCCAGGCTGGGATGACGGCAAGTACCGCCGTTTTGGAGGAAGAAACATGATGCTAATTTAGGAGCGGTCCCTGCAGATAAACAGCTGTACTGCACTTGCTTTTGTTTACAAGTCTGTGCTTGGAAGCCAGCCCTGAAATGATAAAGTGGCAAGCAAATACCTGTTTAAGTTTTAATGCTGCTTTGTATGGACGCTGCTGAAATTTGTTCTTAAAATAAAATAAGAGGCATGACTAATATCTGCTTGAGGTAAAACGATTCGAATGGTCATTTTAAACCAAGGGTGGGGAGAAAATATACTGGTCAAGTCCAGCCTGTGGCTGTTTAGATACATGCGAATTAGAAAAGACCCAAATAGTCACCACCCTCATGCACTGAAAGAGGGATTTCGGGGTCACGGGAGGAAGGGAACGGAGATGAGGATATGGCCTGAAGGATAGGGGATAGATCCATGGCACAGATTCATGAGTGTCCCATCCTGAGCACACCTCTTTAGCAAGGACCTCTGTTCACTGTGTTTTCCCCCGTTGATGGCAGTGGGGAAAATGCCGTGAAACACATGTCCCTGCCCTAAAGTGCCTCTGCCCCCAACTCCTGTGCAGGCAGCAGGGCTTGTATTAATTCTTCAGCGCGCTCTACCGAAGGGAAAAGGTGCTAGTGGCTCAGCTGCTAAAACTCCAGTTGGATTAGTATTGCACTCCCAGCAATATTTATTCAGAGTTATTCCTCACTCTTCCCCTAAGGCTCAAAGTGGCTAAGACTTTTTGGTTTCACTTCTCCAGTGAGAAGCTCCAAAAGGGCTGAGTGGGCTTGCATTGTTTAAGTGGGACTGAGAATCTCCAAGGTGAATTCTTTCAGTTCACTGTCCTGCTGACCTGAGGATGCCGTGTATCACTTCAGACATGGGGAATGTGAGAACAGGGTCTTGATAGAATCCTGCAAAACTCCCTCAAGAGTTGTGCTTCTATTTGAGTAAAAGATGTTGATTTAGGGTCACTGATACCTGCAGGCTTCCCTCAGGCTCCCTTTCTCCTTGCATTTCTCTTTAAAATACACCACAGAGATGACTGTCTACATTTGTCTCCTAAAGAAATAAAAATGGCTCATATCCAGGCTATTTTTAGAAAACTTAAAGCCGTTTTCTAAATTTTGTCTGTGGCTAACTTGTAGAACATCTGCTGCTTCAAAAATTTTGAAATGGAAAGCAATGAAAAGGGAAGACTATTATCACATTAAATTTTTATGTCTCCCTTCTTGAAAACCGATTTTGTGAGGCTTACAAGAAAAAGAACAGTGTAACGGTTTCCTCCCACACACCGTAGCCACTTATCGTATATCCCACAGAGCCAAGAACAGTGTTCAAATTAAAAACAAAAACCTAAGAATCTAACTGCACTCACACAAGACCTGCCTCCCCCCTCGTAGAGGGGTTGTGGCAACCTATGTGCAGCCCTCCCAACCACCCCCTCCCCATATACAAAACATTAAAAATGAGTAAGCTTAATGCAGATCCTAGCCTGCCCCCAGCTACAAATGGCCAGCAGCCTTTGGCAGCCACCTGCAAATGGCAGGCATCCTTTTAAAATAGCAGGGGGAAGGGGAAGGGCAGCTGCCCCAGGTGTTGCATTTCAGAAGGCCCCTCACTTCCACAGCACAGCTCCGTTCCAAAAGGGTACCATAGAGGTGTGCCAGTTTTGATTTCCCTACCTCCTGCTTTTCCATATACCTACACAGAAGGCAGACTTGAGCTCCTGTGTTCTGAAAGCCTGGACTACTTGCATATTGAACAGGACCTCAATGTGGTGCATGATATGCTTTTGTAGCACTGGAAAATGGGGTAGTTGAATCAAAAATATAAAAACTATAGAGAAGGACTTTGATTTTCTTCCTCATTAGATACAATTGTGTGCTATTTCTGATAAACCTGTTTTGACAGTAAGTTTTTCCCAGAAAGGTTAAATTGCTTTTAAACTGTCGATTTTAAAACGTACTCTTCATATGATTTCGAATAGGATTTTTACCGTTTCCCACAGTTGATAAACTAGATCAGATGGAGATAGCATGTGGACATATTTGTTCTGGGAGCTGTTTATGCACACATTCATCCATCTAAATTCTCAGATAAGGATGTTGGGAAATGAGATTTGCCTGTGGCCTGCTGGGAACACTTAAACTCTTCTCTTGTCCCCATGCCCAATCTCTTGATGGTCAGCTCTGCTGTGTTAGAACCTGACAGTCTTTAGGGAATGCTTTCCTAAAATTCCTTCATCTCGGTCTTGTATTGGTAACCCAGCACAATCGTTACTACTTTCAGTTCCAAACATTATATACTGCAGTATATACATTGTACAAATGTATGAGAGATCTACAGTGTTAACTTTTAAATGGCTTGCCATGAAATATCCTTAAAAGGAAAGTACTCTATACCTTAGATGCCTTCTATAAGCATCTTTATAGAGACTTGAAATTTGATAAGGGGACTCTTTATTAAGCACAGACTTATTTATGTCTACTAATAATAGCCTTGTTGACTGAGAACTAAGCTATGTGTGAGAGCTGCTGCTTCGTTAAGTATCAGGGTGCAACCAGCATACGAGGCTGCTGATGAGCGTATTTCCTATTTGTTTTACAGGGTGACGTAAAAACCTATCTCTGCAATGAGCAAGAGCATGTAAAAGGAGATTCCGAAATAATGCTGCTACAGAGAATGGCCTGTGAGATTGCAGCTGGACTTGCCATAATGCATAAGCATAACTTTGTGCACAGGTATGCCTTCCAAATCGGTGTCAATACTGTCCTATCATTCAGAACTTCCTTCTCCCCTGAAACTAAACTAAGCACATGTAGGTGCCACTTCTCAACTCTGTGAATGTGTTCCCACCTCTTCCTTGTCTCTCTCTCCCCCCGCCCCCGCCTCCTTTTTGTCATTCTTAGATTGTATGCTCCTTGGGGCTGGAACTGGTCAACATAAGTACATAAATAGTGCTATACTGGGTCAGACCAATGGTCTATCAAGCCCAGCATCCTGTCTCTGACAGTGGCCAATCTTTCTCTTGGGAGAAGTACTTGATAGATCTGTTTTAAATCTGCTGCCAGTTAAATTCACGGAGTGTCCCCTTGTTCTAGTAATCTTAGAGAAGGTAAATAGCTGCTTCCTATTTACGTGTTCCACACCACTCATGATTTTATAAACTTCTATCATAGTTGTCTCTTCTCCAAGCTGAAGAGCCCTAACCTATCAAGCTTCTCTTCATACGGGAGCCATTCCGTACCCTTGATCATTTTTGTTGTCCTTCTCTGTACTTTTTCTAGTTCTACTTTGAGTTGTTTTTAGATGGGGCGACCAGAGTTGCGCACATTGCTCCAGGTGTGGTCGTACCATAGATATAGAGGCATTACGATATTGGTAATCATGGGGTGAAAACAGACATGATGCTAACCACCCTTTAACCACCCTTGGTGGTTATTTATGCATGTTGCAGGGCTGCATTGGTGCCCTATGCAGCCCTGCAACATGCATAAATAACCACCAAGGGTGGTTAAAGGGTGGTTAGCGTCGTGTCTGTTTTCACCCATGGTCTCTAACGATCAGTTTCAGGTACATTGCTAGTGCTATGTAAATAATAAACCATGGTTCTGCTACTGTCTAAAATTCAGACTTGGGGGGTGGGAAGGAACTTCTTGATAGAAATAAGAGCAATCTTTCAAACAAATGTTTTATAAGAGATTTTGAAATAAGGTTTGATTCACAACTATCAAGCAGGAAACTAAACTGCAGTTATAAATCCTTATAACTTGTTGCTGAAGTGCAGTAAAATTCAATACAATTGTTCAGTCCCATTTGGTTGCTGTAGTGCTCTGGGAGGCTGGTGCATGCAAAAGAACTTTCAATTAACTTGACTTTGTGGCTGTCCTTTGGACTTCCTCCTTCATCAGAGCACTGCACCTGAGCTCCATAGAACACTGTGCTGTGCAGATGTCCTGTTGGTTAACCTTTATCGATCAATAGATGTCTTAAGCTGATTGTGCTAGGCCAGAATTTCAAAATCACTCTTGTTCTTGTAAATTTTCTTAAGGGATTTTCTTAGCAGTTATATAAAGTATAAATCCATGAAGTTTAATCTGAGCTATGGACATTCCCATTATATAGCCTAAAATCCCCAAACCCTAAAAATGTTAACTTACAGAAGTGAATGTATCATTAGGCTGAAATAGGGGCCCAACTAGCTGTTCTCACTTAAACTGTATGAGAACATTTAGGAATAAGTACTAGCTAACTTCATCTGCTTGCTGTTTTACTTTAAAAACTATTTCAAGACACCCTTCCAGGTTTAACGTTTGAGGAATAAATGGGCTGGAATTTCAAAGTAAGATAAGATGTTTGTATTGGGTTTCGTCAGGTATATTGTTGTTAAATTGGGAGATACCATAAATTGGCCTTAAGGAGGCAAAATCAGCATTGGTTTAAGCAGGCACAACTCCAGGATTATTCATCATACTTGTAACACGCTTCTAAAACTTTTAATTGGAATAAGCAGAGTTCTTTTTTTTAAAAAAAGCACTACTTATGAAAGTTATTGACTCTGATTGATAGTTTGTCTAGTCCCTGCTGATAGAAGTGAGCTAGCACAGACAATACTGCTCAAAAACAGAGAAGTGTAAATGTCAAATTTAAATAAACTTCACACATGTGGTGGTAAGCTAATTGCAAGGAAACACCCAATTTCAGTTTATTTCTTAGGGGAAACTTGAGCCTCTGTTCATTGGACAGTCTTACATTCTGGAATAGCAAACGTGGCATTTTGGAAGCCCTGTTTAAGTTGCTATGATAGCTGCATCTCTAACACAAAATTCCACTCACCCTTCATTGGCCAGAAGCCTGGGACTTCCTGTCCCCTTGATTGAAGCCTTCTCATGCACCCTATTGCTTAAGCTTTTGGACAGGTTCAGTATGGAAGTTGTCCTGTTGTACAGGGCTTGCAAGTACTGTATCCTATGTAGCTTGTCCCTAAACCACCCTGTCGCCCTCCCCAAGATGTACCTCTTCAGGGACATCTCTTCCAAGGATGTGGTAGAGGAGATAGTCGTACTCCTCAAGTGTTACAGATGAAATCCCTGAACAGTGCCATGGGAATGGGTTCCTTAGTCCTCGGGAAAGCTAGTGTGAGCCACCAGATGGACTCCAAGAAAAGGTTATTTACCTACCTGTATGTAACCTGTGTCCTGTCCACACTTCCTATGAACCTTGGGCTTCTAATAAGTGATATGGGAACTTAGGCAAGTGGTTGGGTTGTGGGGTGGAGGGGACTGAGATGGTTCAAATAGCTTCATCCCATACGTAGCCTTCCTCCAGCTGTTGAGTGGGGTAGCCCTGCGGAATATTTCACAGTAGTTCAGATGGCTGCTTGTGTGCGCATTTCATTAGTGTGAATGGAGAGAATGCGTCTCAAAGAACGTTTGTTACAGGTAAGCGAGTCACTTTTACCACTTATGACACAAGTCAAATATGGAACATACTTTCTGTGAGTAAGGTAAGCCTAAATGTAAAGAGAGCTGTGAATGTAAATAATCCTTTACTCCACTTTGCTTACCTCATTCTTTTTGCATGCTGATAAAGATAGACGTTATTGAATTACACAACTTGCATAAATCGTTGGGTGTCAACTGTGTTGGGAATATGATGAATATGCATTTTAAGCTATGGGGTCATTTTACATTGGATTTTTTCTAGACTGCTTGTGGCCAGAATTAAGGAGGGGCAGAGAATTTGTAACTCTGTTCATACTGCCCAGTGGCATTGCATAGTTGTATGCTAACTGCTATCCTGACCTACGGAAGTAGACAAAGTGTCAGGCTTGTCTTAAGTACTTTCCCATTCTTACCTTGGATCAGGGCCCTATGAATTCTGTACTGCTACACTTGTGGCAATTTTTGCATAATTTGACTTCCTGCAGTACAGAATTGCAGTCAGTGGGATGGGGGCTGTAGGCTGCTGGCATGTGTATTGAGGGTTATGGGGCTTGGTGCCATAGTTGCCAAAGGGGAGAAGTTCTCAATCTCTGTTGGAGGGAAGAGCTTCCTGCTGATAGGTTAGTGAGAAATTTTGTGGGCTTTAGAAAAAGTGACCACAATAGGTGGAATGGCATGCTAGGAAACCCCACTTGTGTTCAAACATTGAATAACTTTCACAGTTGAGTGTGCAGAGTTTATCAATTGCATTATGGATTCTGCTTGTGACCAGGAAACCCTAATTCTGTAGAATTTAGAAACTTTTTTTGCGTGCAGAATCCATGGGGTCCTCCTGCTTAGGATCTTTTAAACAGGTCTGTTTAAAACTGACCAATGTGGCGTCTCTTTGAATATGCTGCAATAAGTCGCACTGTCTAATAACACTGGGGCATAATAATTTCACCCTTGTTTTTGTGCCTTTGATTTGTTTAGAGCATTATGTATCCTTTATCTTTAAAGCGCGTAACAATATTAAGGACTGTAAAAAAAATCTGCTTGGCTCTGGCAAGTATATATTTTTTTGAGCTGGTAAGTACTTTGCAGACAAGATCGCTTCGATCCAGAGCAACTTCGACACTGGGTTAGGAGCAGTAGAGATGAAGCGTGAGGTTGTGGAGGCCCCGTCTGGTCCATCTTCCTGGGCTGAGTTTCAGGAAGTGATGCCAGCTGATGCTGTGGATATCCTGGGGTCTGTCAGAGCCACCAGTTGTGAATTAGAACCTTGTCCGTCCAGGCTGGTGAAAGCCTCCAGGGAGACACTGGGGACAGTACTGGCGGGGGGGTAATCAATGCGTCCCTTCTGCAGGGGTGGGTCCCCCCCCCCCCCGGTCTCAAGGAGGCCATGATGCACCCCCTGCTGAAGAAGTCATCCTTGGATGTGGAAGCACTCGCCAGCTACCGACCTCTGTCTAACCTTCCATTTTTAGGGAAGGTTATTGAACGGGTGGTGGCACTGCAGCTCCAGGCTCATCTGGACAGCGTCGGTTTCCTTGATCCATTTCAATCAGGGTTACGGTACAGAGAATTGGAACTGTTCTCTATCAGTCCTACCAGGGACAGGACTTAGACCCCTGGCAAGCAGCTCCCAATTCTGGGATCTGGGCAAAGGCACTATGAAACAGATGGCAAAGTCCTTTAAATAGATGCTTATTACTATATTAATATAGAAAGAACTGAGAATATAGCAGTAATATAGCACCAACAATGCACCTTCCTATGGCAATAGCCTTCACCTACTCTAACAGCAAGCAAACACACATAAGTACATACAAATGAGTTCTTATGCATCAGAGTCTCAGGTCTGGTCTCGAGAGGAGAGGCAGGGCGGGGGCCTATAGCTGTCTGCCTAGGGGCCTGCCTGCTGGATCTAGGCTTTTCAGGGCCTTTGAGAGCGATGGAAAAGGGCCAATCACCGAGCTAGCCGGCGCCCTGATAAAGGCTAGCGGACAAGGACCGTGAAAGGCAGCTTCTCTGTCTAGGGCTGGCCTTTTTATTCAGTGACTGCCTTATGATTATCCAGAGTGCGGGGCTGTCAGTGCTAAGCCTGGGAAGTTCTCCCATTGGTTGTTCAGATCTGGGGTACTTTCTGCTTAGTCATTGTTATTATGGGATGTACTGACCAGTTGGATCCTGCCTACCCCTCCCTCCAGATGGGAGGCCTGATCTTTGGCCATGAGTTGCCCATGCCCCTTTCTCTAAGGCGTCTCTCTGTCTGACTAGGCCATTTTCCCTCATTATATTGCTTGGTTCTTATCTATTCTTGTAACCTTCTCTCTTGTTTATGTAGAGCCATGTTCTGGGCACGGACAGTTCTTTCTGGTTCTGTTCTTACAATAATATATCCGTGTCAGCATATTTCTCTCTCCTCCTGCCAGCCTGTTTCTTATAATATGCATTTTTAATATCCCTAAACTAAAGCTACTATAAAGCATATAGCCAGCAAATAAAGCATGTAGGAAACTCCTAGCATCCCTTCAATAGTTACAGATGTGTACAATATTCTCTTGGTTAATGTTTCAATCAGTCTATTCATTCACAACAATACGGTGTTGGTGGCCTTGGTGGACGATCTCCGCTGGGAGATGGATGCAGGACATTCAACACTTCTGGGCCTGCTAGATCTCTCGGTCGCTTTTGATACATAGGCTGCTGTTGAGACGATTGCAAGCCCTGGAGGGTCTGGATGGGACTGTCCTTGGATAGTTCCGATCATTCCTCTCGGGGAGAAGCCAGCGGGTTGTCCTGGGGGCTGAGTCTTCCAGCTCCCGGGTCCTGGATTGTGGTGTTCTGCAGTGTTCAATTCTGTCTCCATTATTGTTTAATGTGTATATGCAGCTTTTGGGGGAGATCGTGAGAGGGTTTGGTGTACGTTGCCACCAATATGCTGATGACACCCAGCTTTACCTCTCTTTTTCAACTGACCCGGGTCCTGCCATCTCAGTACTGTCCCAATGTTTGGAGGTTGTGGCAGAGTAGACTGAAGCTCAATCCTGGTAAAACTGAGGTGATGGCGGTGGGTAGGGTGAGGGAGGTGTTGGCTCCCCTCGTAGAGGGGGTCCGTCCTCCTGTAACCCAGCAGGTTTGGATTCTAGGGGTGGTACTGGACGCGGGTCTCTGCCTAGATCAGCAGATGGAGATGGTGGCGAAGGCGGCCTTCCCCAGCTGTATCTGGGGCGGAGGCTGTGCCCATATATCTCCAGACCCGACCTGGCCACCCTCATCTATGCCTTCATCATTTCGAGGCTGGGCTATTGCAACGCGCTTTATGTGGGGATTCCCTTGATGCTGACTCGGAGACTGCAGCTAGTGCAGAATGTGGTGGCTCGTCTCCTGGCAGGGGTGAGTCATTGGGAGCATATTACTCCTGTGCTCCGCGCGCTGCGCTGGCTGCCTATAACGTACTGAGCCAGATTCAAGGTGTTGGTCTTGGCCTATAAAGCCTTACACGGTCTTGGACCCAGATATCTCAGGGACCGCCTCGCCCTCCGCACCCCAGGGCGGCTCCTTCAATCTGCCAGGGGCACCTTCTTGGAGGTCCCCCGCATAAAGCGGGGGTCCACAATGGAGAGGGCGTTCTCAGTGGCCGGGCCGCGTTTATGGAACTCCCTCCCGAAGGAAGCCCGTCTGGCCCCAAGTCCATTGGCCGTCTGCCGGGCCTGCAAGACTTGGCTGTTCTCCCAGGCCTTTGGAGGAGGGGATGGGGGGGTGGGATAAAAAAGGTGGGAAGGGTGGGGTTTTTAGGTAGATTTCATTTTAGATGTTCTATATTTTTTGTTCTAAATTGTTGCTTTTATGTTGTGAGCCGCCCCGAGAGGCGATGGTCATGAGGGGGCGGCTAATAAATAAATAAGTGATTTTTCACAGTTCAAGTCGTCTTTGCTCCTGTAAACCTATGCTAGAGAGTAGTCTTTTTACGTCTGGCTAGTGAGGTTATGTATGTTTATATCCCCAAGCATATTGACAGTGCCACTGGAAATAACAAGAAAATTTACCTTTCAGAATTTCATTTGTTCCCTAGGCCTATCCCATTTTCTAACTCCCGCACCCCCCCCAAAAACCCCTCCAAATGCATTTGCTTTACTATTAAAGAATCAGGAAGCCCTGTCAACAATCAGTCAAATCAATTAGTGACTTTTTTCTGTTCTCTTCTAGCTGTCAGCATATCTAATGTTTGCTTTGCTTAAGAGTAGAGATTTGATACCAGAGCTGGCTCACGGTGTAGTTCTCGTTGATTTCAGGTGCCCATCTGTTAGTAACACTTAAGTACATGCTAGACTTAAGTAGTTGTTGGATCTTCGTTTGCGGTAGGAGGCATTGTTGCCCAGAACTCATTCAGTTGCACATGCGTTGTCACCCCTCCTGTAGCCTACCCCATCAGCACTTTAGAGTGGTCTGCCCACTTAAAAGTATGCCCAGATACAGAGGTACATTCCCTGCTCCCACATTAGTTGGCAGCCCACTGGTCATAGTAATGCTGTACAACTTTGGGGTAGGGACTGGTCTGTAACTACTGACCGTACAGTGCCAGGTACATCGCTGGTGCTATATAAATATTAATAATAAATAATAATGCATCTTGCTGCAAATGAGGAGTTGAGCTCTTCAGTATTCAACTGTGTGCACAGCCCCCTCGATGAAAGAGGTTTGCTCCCATAGTCTTTTTTTTTCTTTCTCAGCCCCCAAAAGTTGTTGTAAACCATCTTGGTTTCAGAAAGTCAACAATGGGTATTTTCAGATGTGACGCCGTCCCAATTCACCACAGTGAATCCCCGCTGGGGGTGAACAGAACAACCACCACCCCCCGGGGCCGATAAAAGCCCGGAACAGACGTGCCGGGAGATCCCGGCGGGGAATCGGTGAGGGGGTGGGGCTGCGTGGGGGAACGTGTGGCCGCACGGCCACGCTCCCCTGCCGCCTGCCCTCTGGGGAGACAAGCGGACACTGCGGCCAATGTGGCTGCAGCGCCCACTCGCTTTGACCGTGGTCCGGAATCCAGCCAGGGATTCTGGGCCGTGATCGCCGGCCAGACGTTACTTTTTATTGCTTCCCGCCGGGAATCGCTTTGACCGCATGTGGGAATCGGCCGGGGTGAACATCTGGCGGCCGCCAAACAGACGTTCAGGGCGCTTTGGCCCCGCAACGAAATTGACTGTGGTTGACTGTGATCTCGTAACGTCTGAAAATACCCAATGTGTTATCCATATTTTTTTATATGTAAACATCAATTGACATAGATCAGGGAATTGCCCTACTAGGAATGTGTTCAGATCTAAGCCAACCAGGGCCGGCCCCAGGGTTTGTGAGGCCATGTGCGAAGTCTTGGTGCACCTAATTATGCAAATGTTTAAATTTACATAATATTTACTCCCTCTGGACAGGACGGATTCCCATTCTCCACCCCTCCGAGCCACCATGGAGAAACATGCTCCCCTCCCCTTCCCCCCGTTTGGCACCCCTTGGCTGCCTTACCTGGTGCTCAGCCGAGTGGCCATAGACAAGCATTGCCTCCCAATGCTTTCCCACCTCCCCAGTCGAGCGTCTACCACCACTCCCCAGGAGTAGTTCCACTGCAGGGGCAGCGGGGTGGGCAGTGAGGCAGGTGCAGAGACTGACTGTGTCCACTGCCTTAGTGAAGGAGGGGGTGAGCTTAGCCAGTCTGGCCTCCAGGGCCTGTTGCTTCTTGCTGCTGGTGCCACCTGTGACTTGTGAACGCACGCAGTGCGACCGGTCCAGGGGTGGTGCTAGCCTACACACACGACACCCAAAATGCAGCTAGCCTATTAAGCACATTATGCCATGAAAATATATATATATATATATATATATATATATATATATATATATATATATATATATATATATATATATATATATATATATATAATTTGCACACCCCCTCCGCATATAATCAATTCACGCTGCCTCTCACCCATAACCATTTAATTTGTGCCTCCGGGGCAGCATGAATTAATTATATGGGGGGTGTAAATGAACTGGTTATGGGGTGCGAGTTTAAAGACAGTATTCCTGTTAGCAATAACTTCATTAGGAAGAGTTAGTGAAATAGCAGCCATAATAATCTCAGAATCATATTTGCAGATTTATTTTCCAAGATAGAATAGATATTGCTTTACATCCTAAATTCCTAACTAAGATAGTATAAGTAAGACAGTCGTGAGAATGTGGCCCTTTTTACACAGGCCTCTCCCAGCCATGACTTTCTGTGTGTTCATGGGTGGGGGAGCCCCGTGTGAACGACGCAGTGCACGTGCCCATAGTGAGTGAGGGTGCGTGCGCGCCCACCTAACACATCCCCACTCAACCCCCTACTCATCCCCACGCACGGAGCAACCGGGGGAAACGGCAGTTACTCTGTGGGTGTGGGTGAGTGGGGATGCATGTGCAGCCGTGTGCGTGCCCTGCCATGCCCACACAACCCCTCCCCCCCGTACCCTGTGGAGCCATGTAAAAATAGCCTGTGAGGAGCCACTCAGAGAAGAACAGAAGGTTGCTACCTTATAAACAAGGTTCTTTGAGATGACTTCTAACGTTCTCACAACTTCCAGCCCCTCATGGAATTCTTTTCTTATCTTCCTAGAAAGGGTTGGAAGGAACTGTCATTCAGAAGGGGAGATTGCTTTTTATACTAGAGGAGCTCGAGACCATCATGTGGTCCGTTGTTTGAATAGGGTGAGCATGCAGAACCCATTGTGAGAATGTTGGGAGTTATCTTGAAGAACCTTCTTTACAAGGTAATAACCTTCTGATCACTCACATGGGGAGCAGTTGTTTGTAAACAAACAGCTTTATCTCCCAGTTGGATGGGTGTCCCAGCTGCTGCTCTGCTAGGAGGCAGAGGCAGGTGAGGGATGGGGACTGGAGCCAAGGAGGGGAGGCAGAAGTACTTACTGGGGGAGAAGCTGGCTGCAGCCTGCTGTCCAGCCAGGCAAGCGCAGAGCCCCAGCTGGCCGCGGGGCCATGTGCGGTGGCACGCGTCTGGGGCCGGCCCTGAAGCCAACTGTGCGAACGTTTGGGCAACAGAGGACAAACAGAGGACATGTGCTTTTCAAGCCTCTCCAGAAAGCTTTACCAGTGAACCTAGTCCTGAGAGGCCTGTGATGGCCTTGAGCAGAGACTCGCAACCTTACCTACTGTGATGGGGTCCTATACAAATAATCTTAAAATACCAGTTAATTGTGTAAAGGGAATGATTTATGTTGTGACGTTTCAGGATTCATTTTTTTCTTTCAGTAAGTGAAACCTTTAGTGTCGAATGCTAAATTTGTTTTCTTAGAAAAGCTGTGACTTGCTACTTTTTCTGTAAATGCAGTGGCTGCCACACTGAATCATTTAGGTGACAATTTCCTGTCACCTTGATCAGGTGCATACGTTTGCATAAATGCTTACTTTGACAGGCGCTTGATTCCTCCTTTTTCCAGTTCTAAGGGAATCCAGGTATGAATTTAAAGACTGACTCAGCATAGTCTGCTACCAAGGTAAAATGCAATTAGCTATTTAAATTCAGTTGTTTTAGACAAACCACTATCAATATAGCTTTGGTGTTGCTGATCCTCAATTTGAAGTGACTTGCTGTGTTTTTTGCTGCTTAAAACTGTAATACTTGATGGTGGTGTTTACTTCAGGTTAGGGTGTGCACAGAATTATTTGTAAAAATAATCTCTGCAGAAGTTGTGGTTAGTTCAGAGATGTGAAGACTGCTAGCAAGAGGGCTTGCTGCTTGTTCTAATGCTTTGTCCCTAGGGTTTTTGAAGTTTTAGTCATTGGGCAAGAATATGCACCTGTTCAAGCTGCTTGTCCAGATCTATTGGAAGCTTTTCATTTGTCGTAGTTGCCTCAAAATATCACAACCTTAAGGGAAATGGATTCATTATTACCTTAAGGAAAAACATACTAATGCTGTCCTAGGTTGTTAATTTTCTCTGGGCCTACTTCATTCCCAGTTAAGAACAGCAATGCAAACATAGGTTGGGGGACTGGGTTTGGAGACAGAGTCAAAAGCACCAGCAGAAGATTTAGAGAGACAGTGAAAGGTTTTGAACTTCTGACAAGATGTAATCAGAACTAATGCCTATGGCTTGATCTGATATTTATTGGTCATAAAGTACCACTGTGGATGAAAACAAACAAGAGGATAGCCCATGTTAACCCACACCAAGTGCGTGTCTGGCTGCCCATTAGGTGTTCGTCCCCGCTGGCCACATGGCCGCCGCCCATGGGTCTCATATCCACTTGTGGTGGGGTCTCGGAGAATGTTGAGCCCACCATGTGGGCAAATCTGGGCTAACGTGCTCGCATGTCCATGCCCTGTCAATTAGGTAGTGCACAGCCTTGCGTGCATACAGCACCGTAGTGTCGCGGACAAAAGCCTAGAGCATCTGAGAAGCAACTGCTTCTTGGGGGTGGGGGGAAGCATGGCAAGAAAGAAAGAATGCCGACCCATCTATGTGGCTCATTGCATTAAAAACTGTGATTGGAGGCTGCCTATCGTCTCATTTTGAAAACACCCAGTGTTCTAGCAGAACCAGCAGCTTGGAGGTCTGTTTTTAGAAACAATCGGTGAGACCTATTGAGCGTTCTCCTTAAATGCTCTTGAACTGCTCACCTCCGTTACTACTTCCCCTTCGTCTGTCTACTTGGCATAGGAATTCAACAGTGACTAGATGGTCTTGCTAGAAGAATGGTAGTTCACCTAGTCACTCTTTGCATCAGCTGGGGAAGTTGATCTCTTGACCTGTTCATCAATTTTAACTGTCCAAGATGGGAACGTTGTTGCCAGAATACCAAAAGCCCGTAGCTTTCTAGCCATTGGGCAATGTGTTTGCATGACTTTAGCTAGAGTGATAAATACCTGCCTCTTGACCTACAAGACTTGCCAGAAATAAACCCTTGGAATGGCACACTATCCTGGTGCTATCTGAGTAAGCGGTAGAGCTCCAGCATCAGTGATTTTTGTTGTTGTTGATAGATTCAAGCAGCTAAGGTTATAGTACATTTATATATTCTGAATGATTAACTGAACCTGGATGGAAGGTTTCTGTTCTGGGTGTGAATGTGGATGCTTAAAATGCTTTGCCAATGCATTGAAATTCCATATTGTCACAAGGAAAATGGTGCTAAAAAGATGGATGAAGTGCTATGGCTTTCTCGTGTCACAGGACTGATTTATGATGGAACCTGGAAATGAGTGAGCTTTTTAGCCGTATGAATTTGTGCATATGCTTTTTCTGGTGTGCTCTGATCTGCTCATAGGGAATTGCGTACACTTTAATTCAATATATGGTATAGACAAACTAGCATCATAAACAAGTATTCCAATCTATGTAAATATTTTCATTTATGTAGTGCACTAGTTAATTGCTTTCCTGTAATACCTTGTGCTTCAATTTACTTCGTAGGCATGGAATTATTAGTCGCTTCAGCTGTGATTTTGAAGCAAATTCCTAAAGGGATGGAATCCTCCCATACCTGTGTAGACAAGAACTAGGAGTTTGCATTCATGCGCAAAATGGGTTTTGTCCATGGATTTCAGTGTCTGAACAGAAGTGGCTTTTGTATGCATGTTAAGCAGTCTTTTAAAACGAATGCATTATCTTAGCAAACCACAAGGTGGCAGTGACTGCATTTTAAACTTTAAAAATGCCTGACAAAATTAGCTTTATTATATTGGTTTTTCAGCAAGGCATGTTAAATTGATTGTAAGATTTGCTTAGTATAGTCACTGACTAAATTACTGGACCATGTAGCCCCTTAGCAAAGGGACAGTTGATTTGGCATGAGTGCTACCACACACAATCTGCATCTTCTGTTTAGATTTCCTCAGTTGGAGTAGTTACCTGAACCCCTTCTACCTTTTCCCTCAAAATTGCTTTAAAGTCTATTGAGAACACAAATAAATGAATAAATGTTTTGGTATTGACAAAAAATAAAGCAGTTTACTCTTGAGAACATTTCCATTTCCAATGCCATAGTATTAGGCCCACAACAGTTCTGGCAGAAATTCCACCAGGTTATGGCAGTACAATGCAGCCACAAGCTTCCTCTATGTTTGGGCCCACTGGGAGGTTGTAGCAAGGCGTTCCATTGTTCTGGTGCATTTACTCTGCAGCCTAACCATCACAGGATATCAACAGAGCCTTTTGTTAGAATCCTACCCATGGAGTAGTTCTGTTGGCTTCAGTGAAACTAATTGCTACATATCCGGTTAAGTGTCTGTGTAAAGACTTACTCACTGGATTTTAATTTGCATTGCTTCTAATCTGTGTTTAAGCCAACTTTCACTAATAAACTCACCATGGGGAGTCAATAGTGTTAGCAGTCCAGGCTAGTTAGTTTGGTTTGTATCTGCCACAGTAGCAGAATTGGAGTTGCCCATTCCAAACAAGGTTTGTGCAGATGTTAAAAAAACAAAAACAAAACTTGTTTCCCAGTTTTGAGTCATTGATCTCAATTTTAAACCAGACTAAGGCCATTAATTCAGATTCACACCATGGTGTGAATAAGTGCTTGGTTGTTTTTTTTAAAGAGTTGGGAGCCTAAAGATGCAGTCCTGCAAAGACTTTCATCATATATAGAACATATGCATTGAGCAGTCCCATTTTATAGGATTGCAGACAGTTGTTTATATCTATATAAATCAGGAGGGGGTAGGTTATAAATCCTGAAACTAAAACAAATAAATAAATAATTGGGATTTGAACACTAAGAGTTCATACATGGTTCCTGCCTTCTGCCACTGAAGACAATGGAACTTTGCTGTTAACTTTAATGAGCATAGCATCAAACCATACATCTACTTTTTGCCATGTAGTGAATGTCAATATTTATCTTTCCCCAGATATTGGTAGCTGGGCTTCTCTTGTACAGAAAACGTTTGTTTTAATTACTCTTGGTTTGTTTTTCCTTGCAACATAAAATGCTGCTTATGTGCATTTTGGTTATGTTGGGGCAGAAAATAGAATTCATTCTTGGCAACAATCATGATCAAGTTTAATTTCATGAACTTTTCAATAAATGTAGAAACTGCCATGCAAATCTATAAAGGGAAAAGCAAATCTACTTTATTTTTGGGACTGTTCTTTATACAGAATTGCTGGCATTCAGTAACAAGATGCCTTTTAAGGCTATGGTCTAGTATGATGCTGATTAAGCTGAAACCCATTACATTAGCCAAGCTATTGATTTTTCTTGTCTGAGAGCTTATACTGAATCCTTTTGTCTTGTCTTCCCTCTCATTGCTGTATTTCTTTGTTTTCCAGTGACTTGGCCTTACGGAATTGCTTTCTTACAACTGATTTAAATGTAAAAGTAGGAGATTATGGAATAGGATTCAGTAGGTATAAGGTAAGCTAATGTGTTTGATTTGCCTACTATTAATCTGATGTAGCATCTTAATAAAGTTGTGATGCAGTAAATGCACTCATGGACTTGCTTTAAGGCTAGAAACAAATCTTTAGGAATGTGTCTTACGATGGTAAGCTTCTGATGAAATGCTTTATAGATGGCTATGTAGTTCTTATATAAAATACAGGATGTAAAACACCGAAGGGTTGGTGAAAGTTTCCTTAGAAAACGGATATTGAGCTGATAAAAAACAGATGTAGCTGTGGATAAAATGAGTAAACTTCTAGTGATTTTGGTTTGTATGTATGTATCCTCCCACAAGAATCCTAAAACCAGAGGGTAAGTGAAAGTGCAAACGTCAAATCCTAAACGAGACGTACGATGTGTTGAAAACTTAAAAAGCAAGTTGAAATAAGAGAAATGAAGAAATAGTAAAGCTTTACATGCAGTGTTCTCATGGTTCGTAATGAGAACCTACTAGGTACACGCACTAAAAATTGGATAGGGATGGGGAAACTGTACATTATGGAAACAGTTTGGTAGCTAAAATACTTTGAAATTTTGTACAGTAAAAACATGGATTTAATTTGACAATCATAGAATGTAGACTTAACAAACTTGGAAATAGGCTATTTAAAATGCCATTTCTCAATAAGCATTTGTGTCCTCTATAGAAAATGATCTTTGCTTTCTGATTGTGGGAAGGATGCAGAGATCACGTATTTCTTGCAATAAGCATTTTACAGTTGCTTAAATCCTCGGAATATTTGTTTTGCTGCTTGCTGGAAGGAAATATTGACTGTCGGGAAGGGCTAAATAATGCTGCTCAACTAATAGATGAAAAGCATAAAGTGAAACAAAATGACCCCCTCCCATGAGTTCTCCTTCACTTTGTTTTTGTTATACTACAGGAGGATTACATTGAGACGGATGAGAAGAAGCTTGTCCCTCTTCGATGGATTGCGCCAGAGCTGGTGACAAGCTTTCAAAACAAATTGTTAGCAGCAGAGCAAACCAAGTATAGTAACATATGGTATGAATTGGAGCTGAATTCTTCTGAATTTTACATTGGAAAAAAATAAATAGGAATACTTGTCTTCATGCCAGAGAAGTATTTTATTCTTAAAGGAATGTACTGACTGGATTGCTGCCTTAATATCAGGGACCCGTGTTCACTGCATTTTCTTAAATTGGCAGCAAGTGAACATGAGTCCCTCCCTGCTTTATGTAGCAGGATATGAAACTCTTGCACCATTAGTCAGTTTTGCATAGGAGACCCTATTTGTACCTGATAACCTTATCCTGTGGGCAATTTGATATGGAATGATTGTAATAGAACACATTTTAATTACCGGTGGGAAAAGAAATGGTTGTAGACTTGGCTGATCTGTTTGTGTTCGGTTAAGAAGTAGTAAACTAGCAAATAATTTGGCTTTTGTAGTTACTGGCCACCACTTTTGAAAACACTGAGAGATCCTGAGTCGTGTATCTGTCCTGTATTCATGTGTAGAATTTTCACATTTAAGTTCTTCTGTTCTGCATTTGATTTAGAATGGCTGTTGAGTAAATCACCAACTCCTGTAGTCATGGGTTAATCAGCGCTGTTTTGGGGGAAATCTATGGTAATCTGAAGTCCCAGTCTGTTCCTAGAGACCATGAATAGTAGTAAACGCTTTCCTTTCTTACACTTGTCTGTATCTATAAGCAAGAAGCCAGAGTTGGTTGCAGCTCCTTCAACTTCACATACTTGCACATGCTATGTTAGCCTTTCCAAATAAGTTATTAGAACCAAGGCAGCTAAATGCTAGTCCCTATTTAATGCATCATTGTTTATAACGGGCTGCCTGTAACACATCTGATGTTTAGGCTTATACCACTTGGAATTTTCGCATCTCTGGGTTTCTCGGACACACAAGACCTCTGCTTGGTTTCCTGCTCTGCTGCAAGCTACCGGTGGAATCGCTAAGCATGTACTCTGTGGCCTGATCCCAAGCCCACGCACGTGCAGGTTGCATACAATGCATGTGCCCCACGTTGTACACACAGAACTTGCGTGTAGGTTGCGTGCATACCTTTGTGCATGGTGCTCACAGGTTTAGGATTGGACTACATGTCTCTCTGCTCTTGTGAAAAAAAAATAGCCTTTCCTCGCCTCGCAGGATGTTGTAAAAGCAAATTGTCAAAGACTGAGTTCAGCAGCTCTGACAATAGGGGTAGGACTTAGAAGTATGTAAGAATAAATATCACATCTATACACTATTAATAGAAAACCTGACATTTTTTACAGGTCACTCGGTGTAACATTATGGGAGCTTTTCAACAATGCTGCTCGGCCTTATTCACAGTTCTCTGACAAAGAGGTCCTAAACCAGGTTATAAAAGAGAAACAGGTTAAGCTCCCTAAACCACAACTGGAACAGCCCTATTCTGACAGATGGTAACTTCCTTTACTAGAATTTATTTTACTTTTAAAAACCAACCAATCAACCAACAAAAAATGGTTGTAATTAATGGTTGTAACTTACGCGCTCGATGTATCTTTCTGTAATCCTGGAAAGGAGATGTTCACTCTCAAGCTAAAGGAATTGCAACAGATGAGTAAAACAATCTTGCAAAATGTACTCATTTTAAAAAGGAAACCTCTTGAATATAATTGTTATGTACGAAACTGGAAAACCTAGCCTGTAAACAGTGTGCCAAAGGGGAATGCCCCTTCTCCCGTGCTGCTGCCTGTGCTTGGAACTCCCTTCCCTCCCTTGCAACCTTCCAATCCCTCCTAAAAACCTGCCTCTTCTGTCAAGCCCTCCTTAGCTCCTCACTCCTGTAGATTGTTCCTTTTTGTTTCTCATATTGTCCCATCCTTCATGATCTCCGCCTCCTCCCTTGTAACTAAGGTGAGCACATACACCTGCAACCTCAGCTTCATGAATGTATTCCCCCATCGCTCCCTGAGTGCTTCACTGCCCCTCTCCTTGTCCATTCTAAATTGTAAGCACCTTGGGGCAGGGGCCAGTCTCTAATCGTGACTGTTCAGTGCCATGCACATTGCTGGCTCTGTATTGACAACGCTAATAATAATATAACATGGTGGTTTGAAATATGTTTTTGCTTCACGTAGGTATGAAGTTCTGCAGTTCTGCTGGCTGCCTTCAGACAAGAGACCAACAGCGGAGGAAGTACATAGACTGCTAACATACCTCCGCATGCAGAGCCAAAGGGACTCTGAAATTGATTTTGAACAGCAGTGGAATGCTCTTAAACCAAACACTTCCAACAGAGAATTGTCCAACAGCTCTGCTTTTCCAATCTTGGATCATTTCACAGGAGATAGACTGGGCCATGAAATGGAAGAGGTTCTCACTGTAACAGAAACAAGTCACGGACTCAGCTTTGAATATGTCTGGGAGGCGGCCAAACACGACCATTTTGATGAATGCAATCCGATGAGTCCTGAGGAAGGGGTGTCTTACACAAATATTTTCTTTCCAGTTGAGGTTTTTGAAACTACGCTTTCAGAGCAAGGCCCTGGAGCACAGGATGAAAGCTGTCATGAAGCATCCCGTATGGTCCCCGGGGTGCTCCCCGTGTTTGATGCCCACAAGCTTTCTCTTGGAAACGATTACTATATTCAGTTAGAAGAAAAAGGTGGTGGCAGTAGCACACGTTTTGAGAATCAATCAGCCATAGTAACCACAGAAGTTGATGATCAAGAAGTTCCAAAGGACAAACGCTCTCACTTCATGGTTCTTGGGGATCTTGAGGCTGAAGAATCCAGTACAGATAGGGATTTTTTCCAACATAACTCAGATCCTAAAGAGGGTTTGCATGTTGTTAATAGTCCAGAAAGCCCTTTCCAGAATATATTTAGCGAAATCGACAAAGCAGAGAAATTCACAAATAACAGGAATATATTTGATTTAAGTGAACTAAACAATATCCACATAGAGCTTAAAACAGTTTCAGATTCAAGCCTAGAGGTACCTAAGGTAGTTGGTCAACCTGCGAAGGGGACTTCTGGTCATTTGTCTGAAAATGAAGCAGTTTATTTACATGAAAATACTACACAACAGTCTGACTTTAGCCTACTAACGTTAAAAGAGCTGTCTGATAACTTTTTGTTTCTTCAGGAGAAGAATTTATTAAAGGGGATACTGAATGACAAACATAGCGGTGAGGATAGCCAGCCAGATTCAGAAAACATGGGTTTAAGAAGTATATTAGAAATATCAAATAGGAACTCTCTGGAAGTTGAGCTGAAAGTGGTTGAGAATATGCCCAACTTTTCTTTTTTGCCTGAAAATTTAAAAACTCTGAATAAAGATGAGCATTTTATCCATATCCAGACAGATGAAAGCTTGAGCATTGTGCCTCAGTCTCCTTTGGAAGGGCAGGTACCTTCAAGCTCATCTGTAACAGAAAAGCTACCAGATCAATATCAGCTTCT
The DNA here is from genome assembly GCA_003113815.1 of Sphenodon punctatus. Classification (NCBI taxonomy): domain Eukaryota; kingdom Metazoa; phylum Chordata; class Lepidosauria; order Sphenodontia; family Sphenodontidae; genus Sphenodon; species Sphenodon punctatus. The sequence goes on from QEPC01010859.1 coordinate 260,945, forward strand.
GATAGGAGAGTCTGGAAATGGCCTTTTGGGTGTTGGAGCTGATGAAGACTCCTCCTGCAGTATTAATATTAGCCCATGCCAAGGAGTGGATCAAGCCATTGATGCTGTCCCTGTTGAAATACTATCCAGCAGTGCCCAAAACCAGAGTATTGGAAATGATTTGTGTCAAAGTGTTGCTCTTAAAACTGAGGAGTGTGTGATACAAGTGAACAAAAAACTTCATTATAATGAAAATACTTTGGGTAGGGACCTTGGTAGGGAAGAGTATAAGAATCCTGAAGAAATGACGGATGACGTGTGTAACACAGAAGGCTTAAAACAGGATAGGTGTCTACAGGAGAAAAATGACGAGCATTTTTCTCCTGTAGAATCAGTTTAGATTCAGAAATGCAAAACCGATACCTGCGAGGCAGTGACTTTAATAACTTCCCTTCCTTCAGACCGTACAAGCCAAGATAGTCTGTTGGAAGATAGTTTGTCAACTACCCAGAGTGTGGACCAATCTATAGAAACGCCCGACTCCTTGGATTCACTAGATGTGAATGAGGTTTTAGAGTCTTTAGTGGCCGAGAGTCCTCCAAAGCTCTTGCCGCCTGACAAACCTGCTGATAGTGGCTATGAAACTGAAAATCTGGAGTCTCCAGAATGGACTTTCCATATTACCACTGATGCTTCTAATACAGACACTCCTCCGTCTGTTGTTGTTGCTGACAGTCCTATTGCTGTCCTACCTGCAAATCCAATGATCATTGTTTCAGCTGAAGCAACAACTTGCTCAGATGCAATAAATGACAAGAGTAACTTTGAAATTGCAACTAAAACTTTTGCTAGTGGAATTCAGAATTCATATAGGGACTCTGCCTATTTTTCGGACAATGACTCGGAGCTGGATAAGAAATCTGAAGAAGTTATAAATACGTCAGCAGAACCAATAGAACTGACTGCAGCCAACAGTTGTAGTGCCTCTTTCGGTGTAGAAAAAATAGCTAATACTGAAGATCAGCTGAAGCACAGTCAAATAACTGATCATGAGGATACTAATTTAAGCACACAACTAGAGTTGAAGGACAAATTTGAGCCCCTGCAGGCAGGTAGAACAGAGCAGGGGTATCCTGAGGAATGGATTAAAGATACTCCTTTGACAATGAATTCAGAATTTAATGATCGCGACGAAACTAAAGTACCTGAGGAGTCCCACAGAAAAGTTGTTTGCACAGGCACGAATACAGCAGAATTTCTTCCACAGAGAGAATTAAAGTCTGTTCATAACCTCCTCAGTCCTTCTGGGTCAAAAGAGGTCTTTGAAAAACCTTTTTTGTACCGCATTGAAGTACCCAAGATGAAAGAACCAGACATTGAAGGCAAATACCTTGGCAAGCTTAATGTTTCTGGAATGCTTGATTTGTCAGAGGATGGGGATGACGCAGATGAAGAAGATGAAAACAGTGATGATTCCGAGGATGATATGAGAAGCTTCCATTTGCAGAGTCTTAGCTCGGACAGTGAAGAGGAAATGGTGCATCAAGTACCTGTGATACTTACAGATAAGGATGATGGAAAACATCTCAGAAGTTTGCTGAAATTTCCAAAACCTCTTAAACATGATGGGACCATGGAGAATTGGAAGCATGAGAAAAAAGCAGTAACGTTCTTTGATGATGTCACAGTCTACTTATTTGATCAGGTATCATTGAACTTTTTCCTACAGATTATTTCCTGAACGTCCATCAGAAACAGCAGCACTCCTGTGCTCAGGCAGCTGCTGCTTGCACCCCTGCTCTCTCTCCTGGCTTGAAGCTGCTGTCAGAAGAGAGAGCTGGGGTGCAAGAAGCAGCTGCTTTTGGAAAGTGTGGAGGGGGGGGCACAGCTAGGGAAGACTTCTTCTCTGACTGTGACACCCCCCCCTCTTCAGAAACAGTGCTCAATCAGCTGTGAAGCTGCTGCAAAAGGGGAGAGAACGAGTGCAGGAAGGACTTTCTCCTCCTGCAGCTCTTTTTTTGTGGCCACTTCACAGCTGATCACTCTCTAGCAGCTGCGTTAGGCATGACTCCATGGTGCTTGTGGACCGGGGTGTGGCTGCGGGTGAACCCAGTAGGTAGGAGACACATGCGTGGGAGTGCATTAGCATACGCTGGCCCGCACAGTGAGCCCGCGATGTCCTTGGATGACGCTGTGAGGGGGAAGTGAATGGGGGGCTGGGGCAGATGTGGGCTAACATCTGGCCAACACCAACCTGGTGAGTGCTAATGCGGGCTATCTTCCCGTTTTGTTTTCACCCAAAGAAGTCTGTTGCTCCTGCTCTTTTTGCTTGTGGGTCGAGGACTTTAGTCTACAGCATTGTTAATCCAGTATGCTTATTAGCACTAACTTAGTTTCATGTCTAAAGGCTTTGATGTAGTTTGCATTCTGAAATATGCCTACCAAAGCCTACAGGGCAGCAGGTGAGCACAGAAAGGTATGCATGTGCCCAGGGAGGGAGAGATTGGGAAATGGAGTATTTAAGGGAGGAAGTGTGCTGGGTGTGGACAGAAAGTAGAGGATTTGTACTAAACGTAGTGAATAGCAGGAAGAAAGTGAAGAACAGAAGGTCTAGTGCCAAGGAAAGGGAGAAAACTGAAGTGCAGGAGTAGAAGTGTGTAGCTAAGGAAAGACTTGTGCAAGGCTATGAAATGCATGTGGATGCCCTGAACTTGCTTAGTAAGACTGCTTTCTCACCTGTGGCGACGGTGGTGGCAGCGGGAGGGGCGAGGGAGACGTGGCAGCGCAGAGGAGCCGGCGGGCGGGAAAAGAGCCGGTGCGAATGGGGATCTGCCACGGCTTCTTGCGTGCATGTCAGGGCAGGATTTTGCACCCTGACATGCGGGCAAGAAGCTGCGGCAAATCCCCATTCGCACCGGCTCTTTTCCCGGCCGCTGGCTCCTCTGCGCTGCCGTGTCTCCCTTGCCACTGCCGCCGCAGGTGAGAATGCAGCCTAACTGTCACAGGAAAGATTCAAAGACAGGAGGGTGACCTGGTCAGACTGGAAGGCGATTGTTCAGCCAGGGGTATGTATTTAAAGCAAAAATAGCAATGGTTATGAGGAAAGGGACTTTATAATTTCCTCAGCCGTGTCATCTCGTCTTGCTCATGCTCTTAGCTAATATACTCGAGTAAGGTTTCAAAGGAAAAACTGCTGTTACTGGTCTTGCTAGCTCATCACCCTAGTAGGGCAGGTTGCTGGAGCCTTGCTACCTTCCAACAGCTGAGCAGTGCTCTCAGTGGCAGTTGTTTCTTACCAAAATCCCTGGTGTGCACATACTTTCCTATATACATAGCAGTGCCTTCATTTGCTACTGTTTCAGTATAGTTAAAAAAATTTGCCATGATAATGTCCGTGCTTAATTTGTATGTAGAGGGAAGAAAAGTGAATTTCCAGGTCCCAAGCCAGTCTAGCAGCCATGCCTCCCAACCCAGGGATTGTTAGAAGAGGGAAAAGACTATTTTCCAGCTAGCAACAAAACCACTGGCCTTCTCTGCCTCTCTACAGCTGGATATGAAACAGGCGTTCTTGTGATTATTACATGTTTGATGACCAATGCAGGGGATGGGGCAGGAAAGTCATTAATGAAAGCCAAATAAATGATCAATTTTTTCCTGGTTTTGGTTTCCAGTCTTAAAATGGCCAATATCAGCCCTTTTCCTGGTCTTTCACAGTTTGATGTTGGCACAGCTACTGGGAACACTTTCTGAGGCTCAGTTCTCTTCTCTCCCCCCCACCCTTAGTTTAATTGTCCAGACTGACCCCCCCCCATGCAATCCCTGAAAATACTATAGTATTGATATAAATGTGATTCTCTTAAAATGTCTGGCTGCAGTTGGTCCAAAGTGAGACTGTTTGGCTATTCTGAATGAGTTCTATAGAAAACAGCATGTTTTTTTAGAAGCTTTGCTCAGCAGGTGCGTTTGCATGTAGTATTTGTCATGTTAGCAATAATGGATATTAATTAAATTCCCTTGGGCTTCTCAGGAAACACCAACCAAAGAGCTTGGCACCCGTGCAGCAGACTCTAACAGCCAAGATTCCACTAGTGCTCCTGTCTCCTCTTCGGGTCTTGGTTACTTGAACAGATTTACAAATTCAGAGAGCTCCACTGATGAAGAAGGTACTCCACAAAAATGCTGTCATATTGAATTAAAAAGTGAAACCAACCCTACTTCTGGACTTTTAGAATTGTACACAGATGTAATACTAACTCAGAGAGCCCATATTTCATTTTCTTCAGCTTAACTTTTCAACTTGGTTTCCTGCAGAGAGAAGGCTTATGCAATCTGTATGCTCCTTTTAACGTCTGTTTCTGCAAACCAAATTTGGTAGTGAAGTAGAAGGTCCAAAGAATCAGTAGGAAGCCACGGTTCCTTCCTAATAGGTGCATCTGGAAGGGGGAGAGGACCACTTTTGCAGCCTAAATATTCTATTCGTTTATGTGGAGTATTGCCTCCCTGTTCCCAAGAAATCAGGCTTCATGAGTTCAGGTGTTTGTTGCAAGGTACTACTTAGCTTATGTTGTTAAGCAGCAATGAAACACTTGTCTTTCTGATAAAGAAATAGAACTTGGAAGATTGCTGATACTGCAAAACATTTGGATTGTGATACAGGAGGTTAAAATCAAGATCATTGCTATATTAAACTTTCCAGTTAAGTAGCTTTGAAATTACATTTGAAATGACTTCTCTTGAGTAGCAATTTTTTGGTCAAGATAGTGATACAGTAAGTCCCCCACACAATGCAATTTTATATCTTGCTGTTTATATTTATGCGGTCTTAACTTTTATTTATAATGTCCTTTCTGGCTAAATGATGAATGTTCTAGGTGGAGGATTTGAATGGGATGATGACTTTTCTTCTCCGGAACCGTCTTTTATATCAAAGGCAGCAAATAGCCTCATTGGTTCCAAACCCCCTCTTCAGATATCAAAGTACTTTTCTCCTCCACCACCTTCCAGGAGTCTTGAACAAAGCTGGTCACATTCATCACCGTATTCCAGATTCTCTATCTCTCCTGCAAACATTGCAAGCTTTTCTCTCACGCATCTTACAGATTCCGATACTGAACAAGGAGGTAAGTAGTTGTTGACTACCCTATTTATCTATAATGCCACTTAGGAACGCTAATGCTTTGTAATTGATCAGTCTCTTTTCTCCTACACAGAGCTGTGTTTCTTAGGGCAAGGCTAAACGTCTTTCCCTCAGCCCTTTTGGAGGGCCGTTACAGGGGAGTCCCTCTCCACTTGAGAATAGGCCCTTGTGGGTTGGGCAAGGCCGAGACAGTCGCCCATACCTTACTGTTTTGCAGGCTATATGTGGACATTAGAGAGAGACTAATCTGTCCACTGACAAGACACTTACCAGGGCGATCACAGGAGGTTTGTGTGTCATTTTTGCTGGCTGACAGAGCTTCTGATATAACATCTTTTGTTGCTAAATTTGTCATATATGCCTACAATAGGAGTGTATGATACCTTAAGGCATGGGGTTTGGAATAGGATGGATTATTTTGTCACGTCCTCTGGGTTGTATGGATTGATTTTGTTTGGAAAAACTTTTTTTTCTCTTGTACAAATTGTGTTGGAGGATTTTGTTTTACTTACCTTGTATGTTTGTCTTATTTATGTAATGCCAAGGCCTACGGTCAAGCATTTGAAATAAATATTGATTGATTGATTACCCGTAAAGTAAGCAGTTTGTAATTCAGTTATCTTAACAGATTGACTCTGTAGGCCTGTTCTTAAGTGTGTGTTTAATTTTAATATTCTGTGCAAAGACTAAAAATGCTGTCAGTGGGTTAAATGGAGTCTTAGGTTGGGGCCATTACTTAGGTACTTAATACATTTTTTTTTAAAAAAAATTTGCTTGCGCGTAATGGCCACGACTGTTTTGCTGCCATTTTGGAAAAAGGCAGCCAGTCTCCATGTGTGGTGGCCATTGGTGCATGCGCAGACCAGCTGCCCTTTTCCAAAATGGTGGCGATGCTGATGCCATCATTTTAGAAAAGAGTTGCATATGCACAGAATGGCCTGGTGGCCATTTTGCAATGATTTTTTAAAATATATTTTAAATTTTTTTATGGATTTAAATATAAATCTGTAATCTGAATCTGAAATTAAATTCAGAAATTACAGTTCTGAATCTGTAATTGCATTTGAAAGCCCATCCCTGTTACTGTACACAGTACAGGATTTAAGATCTTCTAAGGGGTTAGAAATATGGGCTGGAAAGGGTTTTTTGTTTTAAAAAGTAGGAACTGAAAACTGTGGTCTTCTGAAGCAATCGCCCTGTGAAACCAGCCTTTGTGTTTGGAAGGTTAAAAGCAAGCAAAAAAGAAAATCTTTAAAGGCTCAGATTTTATTCTTACGCTCACTTTATAAAGCACAAACTTAATTTTTCTGTAAGTCTCCTTTAAATGTGAAGATGAGTGAGTTCTACTGGCCCTAGAAAAATAATACTTGGAGAGACTGCCACCCTGTGGGAGTCTGGTGGGGTTTTTTGTTTTGTTTTAAATATTTGTGTTAAATGTTGTTGTGTTCTTTAAATAAATAAGCAGCAGCAGCAAAAAAACCCTCACAGCTTATAAAGTATTTAGAATTTTTTCCCCATTAGCACAGTTACAGGACAAAGCTCCCTATTCCTCTAATTCGATATGGAGGCTAAGAACAGCATTAGATCCTAGTATCCTAAATCTATAACCTGATTTTTCTCCCCCTGCTCCCGAATACTCCTCCGTTCGGGTAGCTCCCTGTTTGGACCTCCAGAGGCAGCACTCAGTTTCTTTTGCGCATGACCCTCTCATTCCTCAGTCTCATCTCTGCCTCGGACAGACAGGAGGCTTGTTCGGAGCGCTCTGTGAGGGACGCGGGAAAGATTATTTTATTCTTCATCGAGCTGCTCTTTAAACCGGGGGCACAGCACTTGAGTGGCGGCAGGAGCATAAATGACCCCTCGGCGGGGCCGGAGGGCAAGCGTTCCCAGACCCATTCAGGGAACCAGCGGCAAGACCTAGGCCAGCTCCCTCGCAAGCGCCTGGGAGCAGAGAAGCCGAGTGGGAGAAAAGACGCAACACTAGCCGGCTATCCCCCGCCTTAGAACTGATCACGTGGTGCGTGAGGCAGCTCAGCCGGAACCCCCAGAACCGGCAGCTGAAGCTCGCCCTCCCGCGGGAGCACGAAGCAGGCATAATGGAGGTCGGTGCACCGGAGGAAACAATCACGCAGGACACGCAAGTACCTAGTCAGCAGGATGCCTCTATAGCATCTCTGTCTGTTACTATGGGAAAAATTCTGGAGTCACTTGACAGGCTTTGTGCTTTACAGACCAAAAAAGGGGACTCCAGGGGGAAGAGAGATTGGGTTCCCGCCAAACACCCCCCCTTTCAAAACCGTGAATAAAAGAGCGGGAAAATCCAAACCTCCACAAGGGGGCGCTGTGGCCCACCTTTTAGCTTCCCCTGTCTCTTCAGAGGAAAGCTCCACGGGGGAGAGGCCCAAACGCTTCAGGGCTCAATCCCAGACGCAACTCAGTGCCTCCTTAGAGGAGGACTCCCAAGGGGACACCTCAGCTATTGAGGAGGGAGAGTGTCTGGCGACAAGAACAGGCAGTTTTCTCTCCTCCACAGAGAGGAGCTCCTGGCACAGATAATAAAATCTCTCCAGTTACAAGAGGGACACAAAAGAGGAGACTTCTGACTCCCAGGAGGAAGAAGAAAGGGAATTACATTCCCAGCGTACATGGCAAGGACCCGGTACCGCTAGACAAAGCATTTGAGAGATTAGTAATTGAGCAGTGGAAAACCCCCGACAAAGCCCATAGGATGAATAGAATTCAGGATTCCCTTTACGCTTTCTCTAGAAAAGAAGATTCTCTATGTAAGAATCCAAAGGCGGATTCCGCCGCGGCATCCCTAGCTAGACAAACCGTTTTCCCCACAGAAGGGGGTTGATTTCCTAAGGATCCAACCTATAGAGCAGTGGACGCTACCCTCAGGAGGGTTTTAGCTTCCATGGCTTCTGCTCTTAAAATTAATATCCTATCATCCTATGCAGCTTGAGCCCTCCTAGCATGGTTCGAGCAGCTCCAAGACCCAGGGCGCTCAGATAAGAAATCCCAGGTGCTCTCCTCCCGCATCCTCTTAGCCACTTCTCTCTTGGCGGATTCCACCATGGATGCCATGACATGGTCAGCCCGCTCAGTGGCAGGCTGCATGGCAGCTAGAAGGATGATCTGGTTAAGATCTTGGCAGGGGGATACCATAGCGAAAAACCTACTGGTAGCGGGACCATATAAAGGGTCTAAATTGTTCGGTACATCGCTGGATAAAGTGCTAGCTGACGCCACCAACAAGGCCAAAAGAAAAACCTTCCAGCAGTTTACTTCTAAGAGGAAGCCCTTTTGGGGGTCATCTCTTAGGTTCGGGGGTAGTTCCGGGGGGGGGGGGGGTAGAAAATTAGGGGCCAAAGACACAACGGGTTTGACAGGCAGAAGCCTAAGGGGCTGGGATCCTCCCAGCCTAAACAGGACTCATGACTATCTCGAGGATACAGGGATCGGCGGCAGGCTAACGGGTTTTGCTGGTCTCAGACAAGTGGGCTCTCCGCATCGTCACCAAAGGCTACTCCGTAGAGCTCATCTGAAACCCCAGGGAAAGGTTTTAGTCTCTCCCCGTTCCAACAACCCCGAAAAACATCGAGTGATGCTCCTCGAAATTCAAAGGCTCCACTCCATTCTAGCCACAGAAAAGGGTCCCAGACAATGCGGCCTGGGTCTTTACTCAATTTTATTCCTGGTATCAAAAAAGTCTGGGGATTGGAGGGCAGTGCTGGACTTGAAATCGCTCAAAAATTCAAAATGGAGAAGGTCAGATCCATTTCCTAGAGCCTAAGGCAGGGGGACTGGATGGTATCCCTAGGCCTGAGGGATGTCTATCTTCATGTTCTAATCGTGCAGGCCCACAGGAAATACCTCAGGTTCTGTTACCAGCAGACCCACTGGCAGTTCAGAGCCCTGCCCTTTGGCCTGTCGTCAGCTCCACAGACCTTCATGAAACGCCTAATCCCCATCATAGCAAATCTCCGCAGAGAGGGAATTCACATTTATCTCTATCTGGATGACATCCTCATCAGAGCCCAGACAGAGGCCAGGGTTCTGGCAGACAGGGACAGGGTCGTCCACTATCTAACCAGCCACGGTTTTATCATCAACAGAGAAAAGAGCTCCTTGATACCAACCCAAACCCTGGAGCATCTGGGGGTTGTCCTAGATACTTCCTTAGGTGTCGCTCACATCCCCTTAAGCTGGCAACAGAAGATTCGCTCGCTGATCCAGATATTACAGGCAAAAAAGTGCATGAGGTTAAAAACCCTGGCACAACTTTTGGGACTTTTATCATACACACAGCAGGTACAGTGGGGCTGCTTCCACCTCAGAAGCTTGCAACAGCGCTGCGACCTATGCAGCGAGAGCTCTCACTAGGGCTCAATCCATGGGTAACCATCCTGCCGGACCTCAGGGCCTCAATGTTCTGGTGGCTAAACCCAGCGACCTTCAAAAGCGGCACCCCCCTGTCAGAGCCCAAATGGACAATAGTCACGATGGATGCCAGTCTAAAGGGATGGGGAGCTCACTCTGGGCCAGTATCAGTCCAGTGTCTCTGGAACAACAGAGACTCAGCCAGAAGCACAAACTTCCTGGAACTGAAGACAATTCGGCTAGCACTGATAAAACTGGCTCCATCCCTTCAGAACCGCCATGTCCTGGTTTACACGGACAACACTACCGCAGAGGCGTATGTGAATCATCAAGGAGGGTCACGTTCCCATTCCTTGCATCTGGAAACGACCAAGCTTTTCACATGGGCGCAGACTCACTTGCTATCTCTAAAGGCTCTGCATATCAGGGGACTGGATACTACACAGCGGACTGGCTCAGCAGATGCATGATAGACCCCTCACGAGTGGACCCTCGACAAGAAGGCCTTCACATGGATTACTCAACAGTTTGGCCGTCCCACAATGGATCTGTTTGCATCCCCGGGAAACAACCAGGTGCCCTTGTTCGTGAGCAAGACTCCACGTCAGGGCACAGTGGCGGTAGATGCCCTAAATCAGCCATGGCCACCGGGTCTGCTGTATGCTTCCCCCCACCCCCACCTTCCCTCTAATAACAAGAACAATAGTAAAGATTTACAAGGAGAAGGTCCACATAATACTAATAACTCCATGGTGGCCCTGACAACCCTGGTTCGCGGACCTAATAGCTCTAAACCAACGATCCCATATAACATTACTGATTTATCCCACCCTCCTCAGGCAGGGCCCGATATTATACGACAATCTACAGGTCCTGAAGCTGACTGCATGGAAGTTGAGCGCTCAGCCTTAAGGAAAAGAGGATACTCGGAAGCAGTCCTCTCCACCTTATTATTATCTAGACCACAAGTCACGAGGAGAGCTTATAGGACCACATGACGAGCATTCACTAATTGGTCAAAGACAAAAGGGGAGAACCCTTGTAGGGTGTGGATTCCGGAGATCCTTGAGTTCCTCCAAGGGGGTTAGATAAGGGGCTAAAACCAAACACATTGGCTAGACAGGCTGCTGCCCTTGATTCGGTCTTGAGGGCTCTTTTCAACAAACCTATCTCGGCACATAGGCACGTTAGGTAGTTTATCCGTACATCCAGGGTGATTTCTTCCCCCCCACCCCCNCCCCCCCCCCCCCCCCCCCAGTAGTACATAGATACCCTTGTTGGAATCTAAATTTGGTATTTGATGCCCTTACGAGAACTCCTTTCGAACCTCTCTGTAGGGTGTCCCCCTACATACTATCCATTAAAGTTGCTTTCCTGATAGCTGTCACCTCAGCCAGATGGGTGTCAGAGTTAGGAGCTCTTTCTATGGAGGAAAGTTTTTGTTCCTTCTAGAAAGTCAGTCACCTTATTTCTCGATCCAGCATTCATTCCCATGGTGAACACTAGGTTCCATAAAGCCCAGAACCTGGTTATACCTTGGTTCTGTCCCAAGCTGGTTCATCCCAAAGAAAAGATGTGGCATAAGTTGGATGTGCATAGAGCACTGAAAACTTACCTCAATAGAACTCAGAGTTTCAGGAAATCCACAGCATTATTTGTTAATATTAGACCGGGTTACAGAGGTCAAAAGGCGTCAAAGGCTTTGTTTGCAAATGGGTTAAACAATGTATAGTTGAAGCTTATAGGGCAAAGGGAAAGGTTCCCCCTACTCAAATTGGAGTCCGGTTGGTCAGAGGGGCTGCCATCTCCTATGCCTTCAAGACTAGAGCTTCTTACGAGGAAGTGTGTAGGGCGGTCACTTGATCCTCCATATATACTTTTGTAAAACATTACAAGGGTGGATGTTTACCAATCAGCGGGGGCTGCGTTTGGTAGGAGGGTACTACAGGCGGTGCTGGAGAATTCCGGCACGGTTTGTGCCCACCCTTAGAGGATTGTTCTGCTCAGGTATATCCCGAACGGAGAAGTATCTGGGAGCAGAGGGAGAAAAGAGAATTGGTCACCTACCTCAGTGAATTCTTTTCTCTCCTGTTCTCTGGATACTCCTCCGACCCTCCCTGCCAAACAGCACTGGTTAAGGGGAGGATACAGGTGTATTAATTCACTTTAGGTTAAAAGGAAAAAGGCCTAGGTCATAGTTGGGGGTGGGGGGGGACTAGCCTCTGTGCAGACTCGGTCAGGGTTAAAGTTCTTTCAGTGCTTGAAGTTTCGAGTTACGCTTATGACTCTTTGGTAGCTGCTTTCTTTTGCATGCTGGTATCCAGTAGAAGTAGTTGGTCCTCGGCTATGGAACGGACTGAGGAACGAGAGGGTAGCTCAGTGCGCATGCGCAAAAGAAACTTTGAGTGCTGCCTCCTGGAGGTCCAAACAGGGAGCTACCCGAACGGAGGAGTATCCGGAGAGCAGGAGAGATAAGACTTTACCGTGGTAGGTGACCAATTCTCTTTTCCTTTGTGGAATAGATCCTTAACGGTACATGGGATTGCTGCTACTTTTAGATCGGAAATACATTACAGGAGAAAGGTGGACAAAAGGGGAAGAAGTGTAAAGCTCATTATCAAAGAACCTTGGAGGGAAGGATCCAGTAAGCATAGGTGCAAACTTAGAAATCCCTCTTGCGTAGAACTAAAATTTCCACATTTTACCAAGATATTGACAATACAACCTACTAAAGTTTGAAGCTCCCTGGAACCCAGTCTGTAAAAAATATGAAATCGGGAGTATACGGTTTGTACTTGTGTTATAGTTGCTGATTAGATAGAATTTCCTTTTTAGTTACTGATAAGACAGATGAATGGTGACAGATACATTGCTTTCTCTTGTGTCCTAAACAGTGACATTGAACTGTGAGATTCAAACAGCTGTGCCCGAGCATGAGAAGCTACCAGGTGTTTAGCATTGAAGTACTTCAGAATTTAAAAAAGAAAAATGTTGGAGCCCGAGTACGAATGAAGGCCGCAATCCACAAACTGCTTATGTTGGAGTAGCCTCGGGGGCTGCTACTGTCTTAAGCGATTTATAGATCACAGTCCAAGGCTGCAATCTTGTATGTGTGGCGGGATTAATCCACCTATCAGTCTAACTTAGTTGCTGCAGAAGGGGATAGAGGTGATTTTCTTCTCAAGGGATCAATTCCCCCACTGCCTGGTTGGGACATTGCATTGTTGACAAGAAAGGCAAAAAAAAAGCAGCATAGTGGGATATCTATTAGCAGCCACAGCAGTACCCAAGGTAATTTTTTTGAAGCCGGGGAGAGAATGTGGGAACAATTAAAATGTGTGAACGCAAGCTCCTGCAACAGAGGAGAGACAGGAGAAGTCCCGTGTGAATACAGTCTAACTTTTAAGAAAGAGCTTTACAAAGAATTCAGGGAAGGCTTTTACAGAACCTCTTCTTCGTTAAATGTATACGTATTTCACTTTATATCTCCTCCTAGGAAGCAGTGAAGATGGAGAGAAAGATTAGATGAGTAAAGCTTTTCCATTGTGGAGTTGCACATGTGGAACACCCACATTGGGCGAACAGTAGCTGATAAACTTGTATAGTTAAAGCTTAAGCAGATCGGCTGGCGAACAATACTGCAAGGTAATCAAGGAGTACCAAGAATGAAAGTAAACACTGAAAATATCAAATCAGGACATGAATTTGAATGTGTACTTAGCTTTTGTAATGTGTTCTGTTTTTTTTTAAATGGTGCAATTTGCTTTTCCTTTAAAGATTTTTGTCGCTGCTTTCAAGTACTTGAAATTCTCTACATATTTGTTATCGTTTGTAACAAACATAAAACCGTTACACTACATTCTAGTTTATGTATGGGACTGTATCTTTTTTATATTTTTCCGCGTAGTTCATGATCTTTTAAAGCTGCGCCTGGTGTTCAAATTGTGTATATAACTGTGCAGCAGGTGGCTATGTCGATGAAACCGTACAAATGATAGTTGCTCAATACTGAGCCATACTTTATACTGAAAAAAAATTCATCACTTTGCTTACTGTAATTGCACTATTGATTATTCTTCCCAGATTCTCCAACATTGTACAGAATCCAAACCTTTAAGCTATTCAAGGAAAGTAAGACAAATTTGAATTGGCCTGGTTAACCAATTTAATTTGTCCTTTTATATTTTTTGCTATGCATGGTACATGTAAAAGCATACCTAGTTTGAGCTTTGTTAAAATCGCTGGAATCTTATGTGCTACCTTTAGGTGATCGCAGATTACAAAATGTGATAGTATTTGTGTTTTTTTAATAGGAATTTTTTTTGTAAGGGGTCGGGGGAGGACACATCTGAAACTTGGGACTCCGTTTCAGATTAGGTGTATGCATGGCTTCCTTCACTCAGTGATGATTGATTTATAGTTCTGCTCATCCCATATGCAAAGGCCTGTCAGCATCTTGATTTAAAATAATTTAATTTGGGGCATGGTATATGCTGGCCCTAAATTCAGTTTACCTTTTATTGAGCTATCCTCCTTAAACAACCGCTTTTAAATTAAAATGGGCTTATCAGCTTGTGTAGTTCTATCTGATGACCCATCTGTGAATTTTCCTGCTCAGTACAGATTGGGTCTTCCGTGCTTTCTTCCCATTTAAAAGTCTGTACATATTCCCATCTCTGCTACTAGAAAGGCAAATATTTTTGAATTAATAGCTTGGAATTTGAGCAGAATCTCCGTTAGCATACTTACTGCAGTGGCTGGCAGGCAGTCACTTATCCCAACCAGAAAAGAGAAGGATGGACTGTTTTCTAAGACCTCGGTATGGGCCCCACAATACTGCTAGAAAAGTGCACTTCCCCCAAAAAATAAAATAAGAAAGTTTGTCATGGCACACTCCAGATGAACACAGCTTTGATCTTTCCACTCCATTCTGTTAATTCAATCCTTAAAACTCTTGACAAGTTTACTGTCCCACTTCAAGTGAAGCAATAGATTTGGTGGAGGAAGAGTTTTAAAATGCTGGCCTTTAGAGCTTCGTAGTCAATCATCCTATCTGGCAGTACTGTATGCCACTTAGTGGCCTAAAGTATATAATTTTGCTAGGCCCAGGTATCAAGCTAAGCTTCTTGACTAGATCAGGGCACAGAAAAGCTAAGAATTGTGACAACCACAGTATGAAAAATTTAGGTGTATACCAGTTAAGATTTTAGCTTTATGTACAACTTGGTTCAGTGTAATTTGTCCCCATTTTTGAGAAACCGGAATGTGGGAAGTAGCTTTGAGCAATTCTGGCTCGAATGGTTCCTGTATCCCTCAAAAGGGAGACAGATTTAAAATAATGCTTCAAGCGGCTGATAGGTCAGACTGGAGTGCCATTGGGGATCTCATACATCACGTGCTTAATGAGTAACGTCGTTGAAACTTGCAGCTGCACGTAGACAGCAACAACTTTTTGTTGTTCAATCCATCTGTAATAACTTGCAGTAAATAATGGCTTTAAAGGGAGCGACTTATGCAATATGCTCTGAATAGATTTTAAAATGTGAAAGAATAGCCTTTGCCACTCCAAAGTGTTATGGTCTTGTAGGCTTTTGAATCCTTAGCCACACCTGACTCGAGTCTTGCATATTAATCCCTATATCTTTAGTAGCGTTTTAACATTACCATGAATACAAAAGCAGCAGGGCTATTCAAAATTAAGGATGAAATGCCATATGGGAAGTCTGTAAAGGTGTGTGTCCGTGCAGTGTGTGGAAACGCCTACAGTGCCATAGAGTTAAGGAAGGAGGCTTCATCTTTAACGCCTTTATTTCTTAACTCTGAGCATAATTTATGGGGGAAGAGTCTGAAAATATTGAAATTCAACTCTATTTGTTCCTGTTGTAACTCTAGAAATTAAAATTATTGAATAATCTTGTGCAGATAACCTAATTTAATTTGATGTCAGGATTTTCTTCAACTGTTTGGGTCTGACGCCTGTTCTTTATATGAAGGGTACCAGAACATAAAGCGTCACATGAATGTGTAAAGTTACTGCTGAGCCCAAATGTGACCGATTTGTTAATTAAATGCCAAACTGGCATTTTCTGCTTGGAACAAAATGGGTTTGGCGAGAACGAAGTATACTCTGGAAAGAAATGCGTATTGAGCTGTTTAATGAACAAACCCATGTGGTTTTAAATATTTGAATTATTGCACTTCCTTACAACTTCAGCAATCCAGTTCAGTGGATTATAATTATCCAAAGGTTTGGGGGAATGACAGGTAGTTACATTTTGTCAAGCTACTAGCAGCAAACGGATCATCCAACATTGAGTTATGTAATGAAAGCAGACTTACAACTGTTTAAATTTAATCAAGTTGAGATTATTGTCAGGTGGGCCATCAAGCTTTTTCTGTGATGTCGTCTTGCACTAACTGACGCTAACAGTAGTTTTAGCTTTAGAATGACTTTGGTTTTGTTCAGTTTAATACAAGGGCTGGTTCCAGTTTTAGTTCTCTGTTAGGTCTTGTGTGTGTGTGTTTTTAAACTTTAGAAGGCATTATCTATTTGGCTACTTAAAATATTTTATATAGAGGTCCGTTGACAAAGGTGGAAGTTGATAGAATTATTTTTTAAAATTTCTTGTGAGCAGATAGAACACTGGTAGAGAGGAGACTTGAACACTTGTGTAGCTTCTCCAAGGCCTGACTTTCACCTGTGTGTGTGTGTGTGTGTGTGTGTGTGTACGTACACGTACTGCCACTGGCATAGAAAT
Source organism: Sphenodon punctatus (assembly GCA_003113815.1). Classification (NCBI taxonomy): domain Eukaryota; kingdom Metazoa; phylum Chordata; class Lepidosauria; order Sphenodontia; family Sphenodontidae; genus Sphenodon; species Sphenodon punctatus. The sequence continues at coordinate 277,202 of QEPC01010859.1, forward strand.
GGACTGATTGAACACTTCATATCCTTGTGATGCACTAATGAAAGCCATTCAAGCCTCTCTTTCTTTTATCAGTATTTTAAGTTGTAGATCTGTGTTGTAGGGTTGGGGTTTTCCATGAGGGGGCTGATTGGTAGGACGATTTTTAAACTATTAAGCACTAAGTTAATTTTGTTGGTTGAGTCACGTTTGGTGACATGGCTAATCTTGTTGGAGTCAGTGGAAGTAGGAATTGGAGTCTCTATTAGCCTTATAAGAAATAGCCTTAAAATTAAGAAATGAGCATGTAAAACACTTCAGCTTTAAGTTGTACAAAATCCATACATTTTAAATGTCCCCCCCCCCAAGTCTTTGGGGGTTGGGGGGGAGCCTAGGAGGAGAATTACAGGATCATCCAGATTTAACGAAATAAGTATTTGTGATACCACCAGCCTGTTCTTCAGATAAAAAATACAAACTTGAATATGACTTACAATATTTAGTTTTGTTAAATAAATTGTTTGAACTTGCACAGTTGTAGGTGTAATTTAATGCTGAATGGTACCGATGTGTATATACAATATTAAGTCTATTTGTAAATGAGGAACCATGTAACAAAACCATAGGTAGAAGGTTTTTCCTATTGTAATTTAATACAGGTATGAGGTTTATGGCAATATATCATAGTTAATGAAATTTCAGGTCAAATTGTCTTTAAATTGTGTACATTTTTAAATTGTAATTTCTATTGTATATTGATTATCATGCATAGTGTGATTTGAAATTGCTTGTAATTTAAAACATTATTTAATATTCAAAATAAAATACAGTTATATATTTATAATCCTAGAGTCCATGTTTGTTTGTTCTTAGTCCGCTAACTTCCAGTATGTGTTCACTTCTTATTGCTGTGAAATCCAATGGAACTCCTATAGAAGTAAAGATTAAACATGTTAATCATCCATAGGATTGACTTGAAGAGGCTTCTCTGAGTCCCTCCAACGTACCAAGCCCAAGGTCCAACTCTATTCATTACAATAGTGCTGGGCTGGACAAATGGATCCCTGCTGGCCACCCAACTTGGCCTGGAGCTGGGGAGGGGGCATGTAGGGAAGCGGCATGGCCTCCTCGCACGAACAACGCAGCCTTAAAGGGGCGAGTGGGGAGACCCATGCTGCCCTGGTTTTGGCCCTGCCTGGGAGGTGGCATAGAGCTGGGGAACCGGTGCTTCTCTGGTCAGGAAGGCTGTGCAGAGGGGTGGGGTGGGAAAAGCTGCTCCCGTCTCACAGCACTAGGGTGCTGTGTGGGTTCCCCCCCACCTCTCCCCCTCTGGTTGGGGAAGCTCTGTAGTCCCAGGGTTCAGGGGAAAACTGCTGAGGTGGGGAAGGGAGGACAGTTCGGGCAACCACACAGCCCCCATCTTGTAGCTCTAGAGTGCGGGCTGCAGCTCTTTGGTTGGGAACTCAGCCCAGCCCTGCAGTAATCCTGTGGCCTAGAGCCCTATTGTGCTCGGGACTGAGAGGCAGGAGACCTCTCTATTGAGCTTAGTCTATAAGATGAGATGACAGGTGGGTTACAGACACATGGGGGAACACAAGGAAATGGGATTAGTCGACCTCCTAGGTCATGGTTTAGTGCAGCGGCGGCATTACTGTTGTATGTTTTTGATCCCTAATCTCCAGATGTGTACCTATAATTTGAAGTTCAAATAAAGGGGTGACTCGTGCTAGCAAAGAAATGCTGCTTAAAGTAGAGCGTAGGTTTCATGTGGAATGAAACCCTGTGGATGAAAAGGTTGCCGAAATTATTTAGCTTTTTAAAGAATCCCAATGATTGCATGATATGGCTGAAGCTTTAATCCAGGCTACCCAAGATTACGTACGTCTTAACTTTAATAATCCCCACCCATCCAAGCTTCCATTGTAGAGGAAATGGATTTTGGCTGCAATCCACATACCAGTCACTCCGTAGTAGCTTCATTGGGGAAAAATAGATGTGCAGGTGACGCAGCGGCTCCCTGGGCCAGGAAACCATGGCCGACATGGACCAGGTCGGGGAGGGGCACCAAACAAATGTGCCAGAGAGCTGACCTGTCTCCCCCCCCCCCCCCCCAAATGCCTCCCAGGTAGGGCCGGGAGCTGAGCAAATGTGGGTGGTTGACCCTGGCTGCCTGCCTCCAGAGAGACACCCCACCCCCATGATGGACAGCCATGGTGGCCCCTGCCCTGAGGCAGGTATGACAGGGCAGAACCAACTTGCTAGCCCACGTTAGCTAGTGTGGGTGGCCGTTAGCCTGGGCTGTGTCCTTGGAGATTTTCCAAGGCCGCAGCTCCAATTAGCCACCTACCTGTCCTGGGGCAGTCCTGGGCTAACATTTGGCGGCACCTAATCAGACGTGCCGGTGGGTCCTGGACTACTGTCACATCTGGTTTTATCCACTGAAGCCCTCTAGAGCCTACTGATCTGGAATAACTGGTCTGTGGATCCTGTTTTCTGCATTTGAGAAAGTTTCTGCATAATTAACCTTGCCATTAAATGTAATGCCTTATGCTGTTTCATCATTCAGGATACCCCTCCTCTCTCTTAACTAAGCTAATTCTTAACTTTGTGGATGTCTCCCTGTCTCTTTCTCTGCCTCTGCCTCTGTCTCCTTGTCCATTCTGGATTGTAAGCCCCTTGGGGCGGGGACTTGCCTCTATAAATATTCAGTGCCAGGCACGTTGCTGGTGCTATATAAAGAAAGACTTCTGCCTACTGACTTGCCTGTTCCGCTTGGGCCTTTTGGGTACAAAACAGTCGAACTAGGAGCAGTTTAGGAAATTGAGTTTCAAAGGCCTCCAGTTGCTATCACATGCTTAGATTCAGGCACACAAAGCCACATTATAGAGTTGTGACATTTTGCTTTAGATCGGGGCGGGACTTCAGAGGGAACTTGCTGTCGTCGAAGGGCCTATTCCACCAGTTGTTCCTTTCAATTAACTGACTGGACAATTTCTTAAACTTACCCGTAGGTGGGGCTATCTCCCAGGCTGGGGGGGGATATGTCGATATGCTTGTGCACCCTTTCTGTGACACACTGGCATTCTTTCAAAGCCTTCCAAAGGATTGACTCATCCCAAACCAACTTGGTGTGGGAGATAACATGGAGCCACAGCAAAGTACAGAGCATGTTCCCCATTCCTTTTAAAGACCAAGCTTGAAATCTTGGAAACCTGTAAGTGGAAGCTGCCCTCGGGTGAAACTGACATCTCCTGTACACAGAGATCCCTGTGCTGCTGCTGTGTAGAAGTTGGCGACTTTCCTGGTGTTCTGTTCAAAAACAGTTCATCCCTAAGAAAACAACTTGGCTGCTGTACAGGACAAAGACTTTTCAGCCTCCTGCCTGTACATTCTGATACTTTGATTTTACTCAGTCTGCTAAGGACACTCAATCTCTTCTTAATCTAAAACCTCTGGCCATGTTTTCCAAATGGCCACTAATTTTATAAACGGATCCAAAGTCCTGGTTTCAGCTTACCTGCAAGTGTGAGATCCAGGTTATTTGGATATCTCTAGCCTGAGCCTACCTTTTCCAAAGAGGGCTGTGGGATCTTGAGTTTCCACATGTAAGTTGATGATTTGTGTGAAATCAGCTGAATGTGTGGGCTCATGAAACCACTGCATGGCAGTCGCTCAATATTGGTGGTGGTGGTGGAAGCGTGTTGCTTTCAGAAGGGTAGATGCCAGTCGCTGCTCATCAGCAGTGTTGTAGATCCGTCTAGTCAGTCTCATGACAAAGATTGTATCTTAATTATTCCAGTATTTATGTGCTGTGCTCTTACTGCACTCATGGCTGACAGGTAAACCCTATGTATAGGAATGGACCTACCAGTGCACCATCATATCCCTTCTAAAGAAGAGTACTTGGGTGAGGAAATCCATTTGCTCAGGGAGACATATTCTCCCTTAACCTCCACTCCCTGCCTGCTCTCCTAACCTCCACTCCCTGCCACCCATGCCTGCTCTCCTAACCTCCACTCCCTGCCACCCATGCCTGCTCTAACTAGCTAGTTTACAATAAATATACTGGGTTGAACAAAAAGGCATTTAAGATTGTCAGTCTCTTCACACTTTATTGTAAGGAGTTGTAGGGATTTTTTTAACACAATCTGAGTAGACTAACCAGGACAACTCATTCTTATTCAAAGGTCTCTTTCCGTGAACACACACCTGTTCCACAGAAATACCTGGTTATGAGCCTGTCTTTAATTTTGACATGTTGGTATTGGATGCTAGACTGCAGCAGGAAAATCCAAAATAGTACTTGTGGGAATACCATAAACTTCTTGTCTTTGTGGAAAAGGGGTTTATAAAAGCTGAATAACGTTTGAGAGGTTGACCTCTTAGGAGCCCCTTGACCAAAGGACTGTTGTTATGCCGCATGGATCATCCTACACCCTGGACTCCCATATTTGTTTGTGTGGATTTTGGAGGTTTGAACCCTGGGTGTTTAGCTGGCTTCCGTTTCAACATTAGGGAGACCTTGATTCTGTAGCATGGGAATGGGGAACCTCCAGACCTTGGACCTAATCTGGTTTGTGGATATTCTTTTAGTTGGTCTTTTTCCATCTTGGGTTTGGCCCATGGTTCCAGTTCCTACCCTCGGGTAACCAAAAAGAGTGAGCTCAGGGGAAGGGAGCAGAGGGGGGGGGGCTTCATTCAAGGACAGGGATCTGAACCCTCCCCTTCTCCCATCTTGGTTAAGCAACCCTACCCCCACCTCCTATCTGGCCTGTGGAGCGTGTACTAATTTTCAAAGTGGCTCACAGGAAGAGAAAGGTTCCCCACTCCTGTAGTTAACCTATGGGTTGCTATTAGGATCTGCTACCTGTTGACTATTTTGAAATAATGTCTCTCCAAATGGAACTCTCACTATTGTCTGTGCAGACGATGTGGAATTTAGTGTGTCTCAGTACAAAAAACATCTGACACATCCATTCTCTCCTTGTGTCTGTACTTGAATTCCTTCTATTTGTCCCCTTTTGGACTTGACTGAAGGTGCCCTTCGTCTTTCAGCAACAGCATGGCCGTTAAAGCATAGAGGGGTGTGCATGCATAGGAAGCCTAGATTTATTTATTTTTTCTTCTGAGAAGACCACACTTGGCAAAAGTTAGTGGTGATGCTTAATGACCCTCTGCACATGTGCTCAGATCCTGTGGTAATAAGTGCACTGTAAGATACTGTGTGAAAGTCTATTGAATCTTTATCTTGTCTCCTTTTGTCAACCTATAAAAGGACACAGCTGCTACATAGTGTCCCTTTGGGTGTTAACAAAACATTAGCCCACATCAGTGTGGTGTCCACCTGCCTCTTGTTAGGTGTTCGCCCCTATCGGCCACATGGCCACCGGCCACCAGACACGCAGATCCCACTCACAGTGGGGGCCCTGGAGCATGCAGAGCCCGTTGTGTGGGCAAATGTGGACTAATGTGTGCCTACGTGTCTGTGTCCTATCAATTAGGTTGCATGCGGCCTCCCACGTGTACAGCTCCACCAGCACCACAGAGCCGCGGGCAAAAAGCCTAGCGCATCCGAGGAGTAACTGTTTCGTGCCTGCGTATTGTGTTTGTCGCACTCAACGTGCAAGTGGGGGCCTTCGCAGCTCGAGCCTGGGCTCCAGCGGATTATCCTCTCATTTGTTAACGCCCATTAACATAGGACAGAATAACAATGGGATCAACCCAAGCACCCCATAGTAGACGGAGCCTAAATATCATTTTTAAATGAGGGCCAAATTCTAGTCTCGGTTGCGCTGGTGACTGAACCTGGGAAGACTACGTAGGCGTCATTGGAGTTTCTGTGGATTTGTGCCAGTTTAGCTGTATTAAGATCCGGCGTTCTCTTTGATCACCCTTTGTTTAAAGTTGTGGTGTTGGTTTTTTTTTTTTTTTTTGTTTAAAGGTGAGTGTTGGCTTGTGCGTCTTTCCTTTTGCTTTTATGTAAAGCGCACACAATGTTTAGCATAAGATGCTTTGGGGTAAATGAGACTAAATCAACCCCCACCTCTGAAACACTTAAAAATGTGAACTTCTGTACTGTCTTATTTGCTGTCTGCCTGCAGCGGCTTTTCTGTTGCTTTACAGTCTCCTCCCCCCCCCCCCCCCCCCCCCCCCCCCCCCCCCGTATATTAATCAGGTTCTCTCTGTTGCCAAGAAAATGATGGACAATACCTTTCATCCAAAGGTGCTAAGCCCTGCCACTCCTGTTGAGCAAATCTCATGCTTAGATTCAGGTGCACAATGGCCCATTCTGCATTTTGAACTCTGTGCTTGAGAGAGAGCCCCAGAGAAAAGGAAGGCGCTCATCATTGGCTGATAAGGCCTCGTTTCCCCAATTATTCACATCGCTAATTAACTGGCTACTGGAAACAAAGGACAGGTGCTGTAAGGTCACTTCTCTGACTACCTCATCCCCACTGGCAGCCTATGCTGATAACCCCATGCAAGGTGCCAAAGTCGCTCGCTCTATTCCCACCACAATCAGCTTGAAAGAGTCTGCCCCCTCAGCCTCCTGTGACTGATTTGCATAAAGGCTTAAACTTGCCCAGACTCCTCCTCCTCCTCATTGGTTCCTGCTGCACTAAAGCGACGTGTCGTCCCAGCCTTGGAGAGCAGTTTGGAGCTGCACACTGACAGCAAAGCCACCTGCTGCTGCTGCCACCGCTGCCCTCAACCCAGGGACTGCTTGACTACTGGGCCTGGCATTCATTTCCCTCTATGCCTGCTGGGAGCTGCCGGTCCCCTGCTTTCCAGGTAGGCATGGAGCCTGGGCAGTGCCCCAGAGAACCATGAATGGGATATGGATGGGGAAAGAAAACAAGGATAGGAGGTGGTGAGTGTGGTGGCCTTGGTCTTTGCTGTCGTCTCCAGTAGGTTGTGTTGCTGGAGGGAAGTTCTGAGGAACTTCTCCCTCTGCGTAAGGACCCTTCTCTGTGGCAATTGCCCCAGTCTGCCACAGCCTCATGCTGGGATTTCTCCTTCTCTTGCTTCCCCTCTCCCACTTCTGCTCCCTACAGTTTCACCCCTTCTTTCTGGTTCCTGACCCACATTTACTCCTAGTCCTCTGACTGCCTCTCCATCCTAAACCTCTCTTCTCCTTTTCTGTGCTCCATTATTTCTCCCTCATCCCCAGCTACCTCCTGCCTGCATTTTACCTCTACTTTTATTTTGCCCTGTTGCACCCTGTCCCTTTCCTTCTCCATAGCAACTTCCTCTATGCCCCATTTGCTCACTGACCTCCAATGTCACTCTGAAATACTCCAATCCTTCCCTCCCTCAGAGTTCCTTGGAGAAGGAGGGGGGAGTAGGGGAGAGTGAAAATATTGATCCTGTCAAATCCCCCTTACACAGCCTGTGTGTATGGGGTGTGAGGAGAAGGGGGCCTTCTCTGAGGTAGCAGAGGGTCTAGGGATGAGAGACAATATTTGAAAGCAACAGCTAAGCATAGAAGTTCCTCTCTCTTCCCAAGTGCTTTTTTCCCCTCACAGAAACCAACCTCTCTCCTCCACCATCATCTGCCAAGTTGACTCTACTGGTTGCTACTTAGCCCCTCGCACTTTACTCCCTGTCCTCCTTATCCTGCCCACCCCTCCTCCTCGCCAACGCTACCCCCTACCTTTCACTGTGATGGCTGTCTCCATCAGCTTTCTACCAACCAAGAACCCAGGATGATGGGTGGCTTTCAAGCAACAACCGACTATTGATACCTCTCCTCTCCCAAATTGGCAGGGTCTCGTTGGGGTTGTGGATGCTTAAGGGGTGTGCTCAGAAAGAGGAGGGTCCAGATCATGGCTCTGCCCCTTGTGTGCGTGTCCTCATCTCTGCTCTCTTACTCTGAGCTCAGCCATTCAGTGCTTGGGGTCAGGAACTGGATCAGGTGCCAGTTTTAGGAACAAGAAAGGGGCCACATAAAAACTGGCTGCATTTGGGCCCCAGATCAGAGGTTCCCTCCTACTCCTAGATCAATAAAGTCTTTAACGTGTTTGAGTCCAGTGCTGGTCCCTGCCAACTCTATGGTTAGAATCATAGAGTTGGAAGGGGTCTCAGAGGGCATCTAGTCCAACCCCCCCTGCTCAGTGCAGGAAATCCACAGCTGCAGCATCCCCGGTAGATGGGCCGTCCAGCCTCTGTTTGCAAACCTCCAGCGGTTTTATGACTCAGTTTTAGTCCTCTTATTGGCAATCTTAGCAGAGACCTCATAATAAACTTCTAGGGAGTATCCTCTTGCGTTTTAAGGGATCTCGCACACTCAGGATTGTGGGAAATTTCCATCCTATCTGCCCGTGATGCACTTGTTTCAGATTTCAGTCTCCAAGACGGTCAATCATGCGACATTCACTGCAGCCCTGGGTGTTACGTTGGCTTCAGATTTGCTGCTGGGGGAAGGGAGGAGGCTCACCCACATAGGTGCCACCTCTATCTCTAGAATTGCAGGGGAAGAAGAAACGTGCGGGGACATCTCCCCACTATAGTTACTCCCACGCTGCCCCTGTAGATATATTTGGTTTGGCTAGCTTTCTCTTCTTTCTCTTGCAACCGGATTCCCCTAGTTCCCACTGTACTGCTCTGTGGTGGGTTTCTGTTGATGGCCCCACTCTCTTCCTAAAAGCTCAAACAGGCCAGTATCATTTGGAAGCCAGCAGTAGGGCAAGCTAATAATCACACCAATATAATAGGGAGAGGATCCGTCATGGTGGTTTCATAGTATTTTGTTTCATTAACACTCCGGTGCAGCTTACAATAAAAAATAAACCATGTACAAATTACAGTTAATAAATCGAGTCCTTCCCACTAGCCCATCCCCTTTAAAATGTAGTACAAAATATCAGCTGTGCTACAAGCTATCAAGCAGCTCTAAATACAATCAATACGATCGCATTAAAACATTATTTATATAGTTCCCGCAACGTACCTGGCACGGAACATTCTTTGATTAGAAACAGGCCACTGTCCGAGGGGCTTCCAGTCTGGGAGAGGGCACCATAGGGAGAGAGGGAGATCTTCACGAAGTTGAGAAGTCGCAGCTGCATGTGTTTAACTTTAGTTACAGCCTGGGGAGAAAGGCACCCTGAATGATAGGCCAGTAGAGTGAGCTGTCTGGGGGGATGAAAAGTGAGGGGCAGCCCAAATATAAGCACCCCCACATCCCATCCTACCCACCCACTCCTGCTCCCCTGGCTCTTACTGAAGGAACACCCCCCCCCCCGCTCCATTCTACTTTTCCATGCTCCATGCGTGCCCCCTCACCAGTGAGTTATAGCATCCCCCCCCTTCCCTTATCTAATTCCCCTTTTCAGACTATACCCTCTCCCCCTGGGGGTGACCATGACCGTCCCCACATCTCACCCCGCCAATTGTACAAGTCCAAAATGAGGTCCACATTGTGACTCCTCACATCATCAGCATGAACAGTAACAGCAACAACCTATATTGATTTGTTTTAACAGCATGTTGATGGTTCTCCCCAGAAGAGGCCTTTAATGGGAAATAAGATTGGACTGTGTGGGCCTCTCTCTAAAAAATGAAGGCCAAAGGCAAAGGAATAAAACGCAGACTCGTGGCGGATAAAGACACGTTGCGTGAGACACCAACGAGAAGCAAATCGGAACTGGCAAAGTGTTTGCGACCCAAGGAAAGGAGGAACAAGGAGAGTTGCAAAGCTGCTGCTGAAAGAACCAAGCAGTCTTGGAGCAGCAAAGACAGACACGTGAGGAGACTGGAAAGCAACGAGAGAGAGCGTCAAAGGATGCACAAACTCAATAATGCATTCCAGGCCTTGCGGGAAGTCATCCCTCATGTGAGAGCAGAGAATAAACTTTCCAAAATTGAGACTCTCACGCTGGCCAAAAACTACATTAAATCTCTGACTGCCACCATCCTCGGGATGTCCAATGGACACCTTCAAGACATTGAGGTATCTGGCTCAGGAAGCCGATCCAAACTCTATGAGCATTACCAGCAACAGCGTGGGGAAGAGGAGCACGAAGGACAGCTAGAAAAATACTCCACGCAGATTCACAACTTCAGGCAAGGCAGCTAAAGTTAGCTCCCAAGCCACATTCTGTTCTTGTATATTCTAGCATTTAGAGGGATAAGGTGGGATTTCTTCCTGTTCTCTCTCTTTCAAAGCTATAACAAGTACATTTCACAGATCTTGTTGAAATTAGACCAAGATTTCCTGAAGTGAGGAGCAATTTGGCATGCCCCATGAGAGACTCATTCTGCTGGGTTTTTTAAATTTTTGGAGGACTCTGCACTTTTGGAAAACTGAGCTTCTTCAAGGTGTCCTAAATGAGGCATCCAAAATCACTAGTCACTTGGCAGTGATGCTTTGTTTTCACCCAAGAAGTGACGACGTGCAGTGGAGAGCCCAGTTTCAGGAAAGATGAAATGCAGCAGAGCTTCCCACCTCTGGAAACCTTTTGGGGATAAGCTGTTGGCCCAGATAAGGGAGGTGTCTGGATAGAGGGATCCAGCATTTGATCAGACGTTGAGTGCTGACGACGTTAGTGACCATGCTGAACGGCCGATAGTTGCAGTCAGCCGTTTCTATTCTGAGCTTGCTTTATGTCAGGAGTCGGGAACCTTTGGGGTCTGTGGTCCCACCTCCGGCCCCCAGAAGCTCTCTTCCTCTTCTGTTTACTGTGGCTGTCCATCCATTATTGCACTAGCCCACAGCAGAAGGCAGGGGAAAGCCATCAGTGCTGCGCTCTGCCCTGCTGCAGGATTCTACAAGCTGGGCCCCACCACAGAGCATTCCCAGTGTGGCTACACCCCCTGTGCAGAATGCTCTTCAGGGATCCCAGCCAAGAGCACTTTCAGGGTGCCACCCCTTCCCTCCACGGGACAATTGGGCTTTGGGCTGGTGTGGATCTGGCCAATGGGGAGGGGAAGGTGGTGGGAGCAGAAGAAGGAAAGGCTTCCTCACCCCCGTCTTATACCCTCTGAAAGTAACAGGGGATATAAAGCATGCCAGGAATAGAGCAGGGTCTGGATATGTGTAATCTAGATAAGAGGAGCGATACTATGCTAATTATTATTAAGAATTTTAAATGGATGTCCTAGCCTAAAGGGTCAGGGTGGCTAACAGCACCCAAAATCAGCATACAATCCTAATCCCTTCAAACTCCCCACTCCCAACAACCAATCATTGAAATGAATCATTATTAAACCAATCCCTTTCTGCAAAGAACTCCTTCCCACACCTCGAACACCTAGGCAATTCTCCCACCCACCCCCACTGAGGGTGTTTTTTAAAACTAGAGGTGACCCTGCATGGCCACCAAGGAGCCACAGAGCCCACCGCCCGTCTGCAGGGGGAGCAGGGGGATGTGTGCTGCCGTGGAGCAGCCACTCGTGGCCACGCACAGAGCACTGCTAAGAAATCTGGAGTGCTCCGTGCGCAGCAAGTCAAATAGCTCCCTGGCAATGGGCAGCCACGGAGCCGGGGGCCAGCTACGCCAGCAGACTGGTACTGTGGTCTGTGCAAGTCTGGGAGCCCGGCTTTCCCGAGCCCAGCGGTCCATGGCAGAGGGAGTGCATGGCGGCTTGCTTCCGTGGCTAGGGTAGCCCTACTGGGAGCCACCTCTTTGAATCCCTCCCCACGCGCTTCACTTGAGTGGGTGGCACTCACCCCCCCCCCCATCGCTTGTTTAAAAACACCCCAGATCTTCCCATGACCTTCTCCTCTCTCACATTCCCAAGACCCTCCATCCCTCCCATACCCATGATACAACTAGTGTTTCAAATACCACCCCAATAATTACAATTAATCATAACAAAACCTTTCCCTGCAGTAAAGAGAGCGGCTGCTGTTGCTACAGATTACATTTCAGATTGAAATACAAAGTAATACCCCTCATAATGGTCCTTTAGAGCATTTTGGAATATAACCTTCCACTTCTTGAAGGGAGCAGGATTAATTAGTTTAAACCACAATTACTGAAATTTTTGTTCCCCTCTTAATTCTTCAGTCTCCTGCCGCCAAAGGGACTGACTAAAGTGCATGACAATATCAACCTATCCGACTAGCCTGGTGAGTGTAATCAAATCCCCCTCAACGTACCATGCAATTATAAAAGCCTCTGGCATTTCCGCCTGATTCAAAAGCTCATTGAAGTCGTTGAAAAGATTGTCACTGGTTTCAGTGGGGTTTGGATCAGGGACTTACTTACAACGGACATAGCACTGCTCTTAAAACCGCAGTCGTTAATTCTATTGTTGAATCATTTTCTGTCATCGTCAGCTTGTCTCGATCGACTGCTGAATGAAGGCCTCCCTGTAGGACCCCACCATTCTCTATCTCGAGTCGTTCTCACTGAGCACCCCCAAGTAAGGGCTGGAACTAGGCAATTTGCTGCTCTAGGCCAAGGGTGGGGAATCCTTGGCCTGTGGACTGGACAGGGAGGAAGGGCCCAGTGTCCAGAGATGCAAGGATCACAGGGTAACTTTGCAGGGAAGGGAGGAGGCTGGAGCCACTGTGTGAGGTCACTGGGGCAGGACTCTGGGGCATGCTAGGAAGAAGGAAAGAGGTCAGGCCTACGTGAGTGAATGGTGGGGGGTGTCAAAAGCCCAGGGACTGGGTAAGCCTGCTTGAGCATTCTGCAGGTGGCTGAGGTAGGAATTGCTCGCTAACAGACTGGTCTGATGGGGCTGCTGGCGTCCGCCTCCCCATCCCAATGTCTTGTCAACTGCTCAGGTAGGCCCTGCCTCCCCACCCCTTTGCCTTGAAGCACCCCCCCACCTTGGCAACTGCTGCCCCAGCGATCCCATCTCCTGGCCCCAGCAACCCCCACCCAAGGCGACTGCCTTTCTCCGCCCGGTGGTACGACCAGCCCTGCCGCAAGCTGCTTGGTTTCATCCATGCATCTGGCCACTGGTGGCTTCCTTGGTCTTTTTCTGTCTCTTGGGCTCCAGCCATGGATGTCTATGGCTGTTTGCACATGAGACAGGGGACTGCCATGACTGTAAATCACAGCAGGAGGATCGCTCGTGCATTGGCTTTTTTTACATGATTAGCCCATGTTCGCCATGATTTCAGTGACAGGGGAGAGAGCTAAAAATCCAGGTGGAAATGGGCTCAATTGTGTGAAAAAGCCAGTGCACAAGAGTGGAATTTCACGGGATCCTCCTGACGTGATTTATGGTCATGGCAGTCGTCCCCCCCCCGGTCTTGTGTACAAACGCCCTATGACTTATTTGATTCATTTATTCCTACATCCTTAAGATGTCACCTACCTTTTAATCCATTTCCCTGCTCCTCAGGGTTATTCCCAGCATACATCTTCCCATTCTGCTTTGTGCAGCTAGAGGTTTCTGTATCATTTGTGCATTCCACTGCCAGGTTTCACACCTATAGGTCTTCGTTGGTAAGACACATGGAATCTTTTCAATTAAAGGGGCAGTGTGTCCTTGAATATGTGATTGAGTTTTCCAAATGCGCTCCATCCCATCTTGACTCGTCTTTTGATTTCATTCAACTGATTCTGTAGTCTACTTAATGCATATATTCTATGTATATATGTGTGTCTGCTTTAGTGTGTAAGCTCTTTGGGGCAGGGATCTTGTCTTTTTCAGTGCTTGTACACACACCCCCTCGAGCCCAGTTGGGACCTTTGGAGCCTTGCTGTATTATAAATGCTACCTAATACTGCTACTAAATAGCTGCTTCTTTTAAGATCTTTTTGGAAAAAACCTGAACCAAGAAAACCTGAGACCGTAGAAGAGATGTCGTCTTTAGTCAATTTGCATGCTAGGAGATTATAATGTATCCAATTCAAATCAAGGCTGCTAATCAGGTAAGACTCCAATACTGTGAAATACAATAAATGAGGAAGGAGGTCATGAAATGAGAAAATGAGCTTTTTTCCCTGGTTTAAAGTTCCAATTTAATTTTAATAACCAGCCAGCATTTCTTATACCTCCTCCCCTCTCCCTGCAACTTTTGCCACTGACACTTCTTCTAAGAGTCGATTCCCTCCTTGTGTCTTGCACACAGAATGACGTTCAGAGCTCCGGGAGACGTTCTACATCTGACAACATCCCTACCGGCTCCAAAGTCTCCTGTGCCCTAAACTGTCTGTGCCTCCTTCTCTCTGTTCCCCCCACTCAACGCGCAGAGCTCCCTCCCTCGCAATCTGTCCTTGAATGTCTCTTTAAAAACATACCTCTTCTATCTAACTTCACCTAGCTCTTCACCCCCCGAGATTGCTTGTCTGTCACTGTCTTTCTCTTTATCCTGCCTTTTCTGCCAGAATCCTCTGCACCCCCCCACCCCTTGCAACTAAGCTAAGCACATGCCCCTGTAGCTTCTCTGATTCATGACTGTTATGTTTCCCTATCTCCCCCTATGTTACCCTGTCCCTTGTCTCCCCATCCCTTGTCCATTCTAGACTGTAAGCCTCTTGGGGCAAGCACCTGCCTCTAATCATGGCTGTACAGAGCCAGGTGTTAGGGAGGGGAAATCGGGCTGAAAATCAGAATCAGATCAAAATTGGAATTAGATTCAGCTGAATTGCATTTTAATTGGATTAAAATCGGAATCGGATTGTATTTTTACCCCCTGAGACCGGCTGTGCTGCAACTGCTTTTGGAATCCAGAAAGTAATTTGGGCCCAACATGCAGGACAAGTGAATAGTTAGCACGTAGCTGAGTTCCCACGGTCCTGGGCAATCCCTGTGGGTCAGGGAGCTTGTCTGAAGAGTTTGGGGGGGCAGGGGAGGGAGGTACCCAAGCTCCATCCTGGCTGGCATTTACACCCTTATAATAAGCCCACCACTGTCCCAAACTGAATTAGGCCACATTCTGATGGACAGCGGTAAACCAACGTTAACTACTCCACTTTAGTAGTGTTCAGACAAACAGTGTAAACCAAGCTACTGCTGCATCAGTTTCCCCCATAGCTGAGACATAATGATCACTGGATCCCCCTGCATGGATAAATGTTCACACAAAGTTACTTCAAAATACAAACTGAAGGGGAATACTTACTACTTTTCCTACTCTTGTTTAGCACTCTGTTTGTGTGAACACGTCAGGAGTAAAGCAGCCCAATTACATCAAATGAACTGTCCATTAGCATGTGGACTTAGACTTGTGCAAGGCTGGATAGTGACAGGTGATGTCAAGGCACAGAGCGGCCTGTCGAGCCCTTTGGATGTGCTCTAGTGCTAGGCGATGGCTTTGATGTTTTGCTGCCACCAAAGGAACGGTAGCGAGGGTGCACAGCTGAGAAACGCCAGCTTGGGCGGGACAGGAGTGAGCGCCGTTGGCAAGCGACCATACTTAATGAAGGTCAGAAACATTTTGAAACGCTTTAATTGCTAAGTAAATACCCGAATGATGATTGAGTGAAGGTGAGAGCAGCACAACACCCAATTGGTGCCTGCTTGTCTGTGGCAACCAGGTTTGGGAGAGTGTTTTAATTGGGGGTTTAAAGAAGTGAGAAGTTAAATCACTATCCCTGGCCTAGGGCCCTGCACACGAAGGCAAGTCAGTACGATCTGGACTCCTGGAGCAGGGATTTTCTTTATGAATAGCCTGCAGGCAGCCTTCCTCAATGGAGGCTGTTAACATGGCTGCTAAGAACTAGACCAGGGCTTTGGGTGTGCACACGTACGGCCTCAGCCACGCTCCACCTGCGAATCCCCAGGGAACCATCTGACTTCCTGGGTCGTCTCCTAGGCCCTTTTTGTTGGAGAATGGGAGAATCCTGCCCTCTGAATTAGCCAGGGGACACTCCCTCAGCCGCTGTTTTACTGGGTGGGCCGGAATAAAGGACTACTACTACTAGGTAACTTGGCAGGCCTAACCAGTCAACGGACATAAATGCACATGATCCTGCTGCATAGGGACATTTATTAACGGATGTGTGTTTAATTATGGAAGTCCGGAGTGCCCTTGAATTTGGGCTTTTGGGATTGGGCAGGGTGAAAGGGGCAGGACTGGGAGGTGAAAGGTAAGGCACAAAGGGTTAGGCTGGGGAAGGGGGAGCTACTCCCCCTCCCGCCCCCCCCGGACAAACTGCATGGTGGTAGGCCGAGGCCTGTCCAGTCAGTCAGTGGCCTACTTGCTGCCAGACCCTCGCCATAATGCTGCTAGAGCTGAGCCTTCTCTGGTCCAACTCCTCGGGGATCACCCTGGGGCTGTAGCCACTGCAATTTCTACTGCCCCCCAACTATAAACCAAAGGAGCAGAAAGTTCAGGCCAAATCTGGCTCCGTCCTGGACCACTTAGTGAGGAAGTGTCATCCTGAGGGGATAAACATGTAGCTTTCCTCAGTGAGTCTCTTCTGGTGCCGAAAGGGATGGTCCTGTCACGCTGCCCCCAGGAAGCTATGTGGAGGGATCACTGAAGTGCCCCGCCCGTCAGTTCCCAGGTCCCGCTCTTCTGCTGCCGGTGAGTGAGTCTGTGAGAGAGATGTATACGCCGCATGTGTGAGAGAGCGTGACCACCTTGTTTTAAGGTGGCATTATCTCTCGCTTGTCCGACCGGTTGCCCCTGTTTCCTTCTCAAGACGTGACTGAGAATGTCTGAAAAATCAAATCATTTGCCTCACCTACGGGGAACAGGCTCCACGTTATTGACCGCAGTTTCGTAGGAACAATGCTGCCATCAGTGCGGAGCAAATGATTCCACAGGATTTTGACATCACTTACTGGGCTATCTAGTGGGGTAGAATTACCAGAGAGCCTAGATTATTATTTTTTTATCTAGTACTTTCATTGTTCTAAATTGGTTTTGAGAGGGTGGCAGGAGGGGCTTGGGGGCATGACAGACCATGTGAGACGAGGGCAAGGGGGCTAGATTTGGGATTGTATCTTCCTTTTTATGTGATACGAAGGGGAGGGTTGTCATGTCATTGATATTTTGGGAGAGTTGATTGTTTACGATAGTGTGTCTGTTGGGACCCTTTTGCAGTGAAGGGGATGGTGACACAGGTGTCTATGCATGAAAACCTTAGGGAAGGGAATGGTATCCAATTTGAAAGACACCAGCTGTAAGGCAATCTAGATGGTGACCATAACAGAGAAGTTAGATTGTTAACTCTTCTCTAACAGAAGAGTGTCGTTTGCACATATATACACCTGTCTTGCATTTGCTCATATTTAGTTTTGACTTGTAGCTTGCTGAAGGGCCCTATATAGCTTGAAAGCTTGCATACCCCTTACCAACAAAAATCAGTCAAAGAAAAAATAGCATCTGAACTACTTTGGGTAGAAACAGACATAACACTAACTCCACTTTAACATTTCTTATGCATGTTGCAGGGCTGCATAGGGCACCAATACAGCCCTGCAACATGCGTAAGAAATGTGAAAGCAGTGTTAAGGTGGAGTTAGCGTCATGTCTGTGTTCACCCTTTGTCTTCATCTCTTACAATACATGGAGACACCCCAACAATTCCTGTTGGGTTTTCAGTCTCCTCAAGATGAGTGTCCATGGTGTTATAGCAGATTCTCACAGCATTGAGAAGACCCCCGACCCCCCCCCCCCCTTGCAGGGTTATTTTGACCTAGGTCAGCTTCTTAGGCCACTTTCAGACATATCCTCCCCCCCTGCACATATTCTTGCTGCCGGGGGGGGCGGGATGCACAGCCAGAATATGCACGGGGATCGGCCGGTCTGAAAGGGCCGCCCCCCCAGCGTGTCTTTGCCGGCAGACACACACAGGGATGCAGAGCAAAAAAAATCGACCTCTGCATCCATGCACATATCTTCCGGCAAAGCCATGTGTGTGGGGGGGTGTATTTCAGACCAGCCAATCCCCACGCAGCCAGAATATGCGTGCGGGGGGGGAGAGAATGTCTGAAAGTGGCTTTTAGTGGCTGTCCCCAATCCTTAGTACAAGGCATTACTGCAAAGTTTCTAAAGCATTTGGCAGAACACTGCACATTTAACACTCAGTGTTATGTGCTATCAGGTAGTAAATGGTTCAGAGAAGAGAGAGTACACCATTCCCTGTGTAAATAAAAGTGCTGGCTGCTGGCTATATGGCCTTCTACTTATTAAAGGTGAATAAAAGGTTATTTGCCAGGGTATTTTCTTTCAAGAGTATAATGCCATAACTTAAAGAAAATATTTATACAATAGCTAAGCTGAAGATCAAGATGACTTGGTTTCCTTCATGAGCCAAGTGATAAGAGAGATTTCATAATGGGATTTTGTTTTCCTGACCGATAAACTTTGAAATGTCTTTAGGAAAAAAGACAGCCCACAATCAACTCGTAAACTTTAAAACTTTGTGCAATTATGAAGCAGATTTATTTTTTCAATTCAGTCTCTTCCTTTCCCTGTTTCAGTGGGCTCCAACTTTCCAGAGCATGCAAGAGTCTTAGGAGCCAAACTCTTATTTTTAATAATGACTTTAGGTACTTTTGAAATTTTTCTTAGTGCTCAAATCTATGAAAAAATTATATAAATGGTGTACTATTTGTACAGTGGACTCTACTTAAGTTGAATTTTTGGCCACAAAGTTTGACTTACCAGAAATTCTACTTAAGCAAACTTTATGGAAATAGATCTGCCAAGGTTTTCCCATTTCCAGTCCTCTTTGCATCCCTCAGAAGCAGAGTCAGATTAGACAGCAGGGCAGAGCTGTGTGTGTGTAATCTTGGCCATTTCTGGTACTCACTCCCCTTACAGTCAGCTTGAGACTTCGAGTCAGCTGGCAGGGTGATGCACACACACGGCTCTGCTGCTCTCTGTGTGAATCTGCATGTCTGGAGACGGAATGAACTCATGTTCCCTAATGGCCGCCTCCAGCCTGCCTCATGTAAAGACTTGCCCTGACCAGAGATATTTTAACCATGTGCTACAAAGAAATAATTAGTACATTCAAGGGTCCTGATGTTTTTAGCTGGGTGTGTATACTTTTAAAAATTTGAGCTATCTAGGTTCAGAATTTTACTTATCCAGATCAAGAAGCAATACATCCTTGTATTGCTGGGGAAAACAAATTAATTCCACTTATCCAGAAACTCAGGTTATGCAAGTTCTACTTAAGTGGCTTCTACTGTAGCGGTAAAGCAAATTTTTGGTTTAAAGCAGGGGTGGAGAACATCAGGTCCAGGGGCAAAATGCAGCCCATTGCTAGCTTTTAATTTGGCCCCACTCCAGTACCTGCAGCTGGCCCTTGGGGCCAGTTCCTATCCCCAATAACTTGAAAGACTAAGCCCAGGGAAAAGGAGCAGAGATGAAGGGCATGCACACAAGGATTGGGGACAGATCCACTGCATAGATTCCTGATCTGGACCCTCTTCTGCTTGAGTGCACCCTGTAAGCACTTGACTTGCATGCGACCCTCATAGCCTGTACTAATTTTCAGTGGCTCCTGGGAGGGAAAAAGTTCCCTGCCCCGGTTTAAATGATTCTTCCTTTAAGCCAATTCTGTTTAAAAACAAACAAACCCCAAGATCCCATTAATCAGAGTCCATTTTATTGGTTCAGTAGCGGGTATTATCCATAAATCTTGGAGTGCTGATCGTGTAAACATCTGACATCCAAAAAGAAAATGTCATTTGACATTTCAATGCAATACAGAACAAAAAAGCAAGCTCGTTAAATTCATGGGGTAAAGCTATTAACCATCTTGGTTAACAATAATTGTAGTGTGAGTTGCACAACTGTGCATCACTTAGTGCTCACAGAAGGGAATACGACACAGTCACTTACACGATGCCTGTAACACAACAGATGCAAAATGAAGGAAAAAAGATACCTGTCAATAGAAAAACTAGAGACACGTATTAGAAGGTCAACAGGTTTCTTTGACAGTACGTCATCTTTAAGAATCTAGATTTCTTGTCTTTAAAAAGTGTTTTCTCTTGGCACTAAAATATCGAATCTATACTTTAGATTAATACATGCAAACGTAACTTTTACCTCTACAAATATAGAGTATGCAAGACGATACCACGGTGCTAGTTAATCAATATAAAAATAAGTCCATATGTAATCGACACAGTCCAGGGAAACAGAATGTAAACTCACACTTGGGGGCTACTCCTTGGAAAGAAGGGAACATGCCCAAATCCCATTAAAGGCAATGGCAAAACTTCCACTGACTTCAATGGGTCAGGATCAGTCCCTCCATAGGGTGGTCTCCTAACCATGGACTAACACCCTTGAGGATGCTAAGCATCCTCAGCCCAAGGCAGAAGCCACCAGGTTCAAGAATGTTAGGTGATGCTCTAAACCTGACTAAAGCAAAAAGCTCCCTTGATTCTACAGTGAAACCAAGGGAACAGTTCTAATTTACACCCGATGGGTCATTGCAGACATAGTCGGGAGGCTTTATAGAAGTGTTGTTCTTCCTCCAGTGTGCCAGAGGCTCCCTTTGTAGCATTCAAACAAAAAGGACCACTCCAACCCAAGTGGATGAAAATTAACTGAAGTCATGTTTTACTAGAGGCAGGCTGGCCTCTGAAACACCTCAGGACAGTCCAAAAAAGCAGCTCCTTCCTTTGTTTTCCCACAGACCTTTCAGTAAGTGACACTTTGCTAAATGCCCAGTCACTTGACTTCTTTAACCCAGTGTCCTACAGAATCAATGGCTCAGTGGCTGCAGTGAAGTTCACGATTTTACTCAGGGTGAGATGACTTGCTCTTCCCTCCCTCTTAGGAATCGTTTTGGGTTCTGCTCATTTGGGGCAGGAGGATTCTGCCTCCGCTTTGAGCAGTGCCGTAATCTCACGGGGTAGTTGCATAAACGCCTCAGAGGATCAGACTCCTCACCGTGACTAATGCTGGCAGAAACGGATCTTTGAAGCATGACCACGGTTCTGAAAAGTCCCATAGAACTTGATTTGCATATGCAGATTCTAATCAAGGGAAGGGCAGAACTGAAGGCTGAGTAAAGTTACACAAGTGTTTATAGAATTGGGGCCACGGGTGCTGGGAGCAGGTATTTGCACCTCCCTGACTCCTGCTCCCTCCAAACCCCATGGGCAAAAGGCCTCCCTCATCCCTTTCCGAGAGCCATGTCAACAGGTGTGGAGAGGGGGTGTGACCACATCAGAAAGGGGAGGGGCAAAGGGATGATGTCATGATGCTTGGAAAGTAGCATGGTGCCATCAGAAAGAGGCAGCGCAAATGGACTCTCCCGCCCTCACCCCTCTGAATTTAATTCTGAGACATGCCCGCTCTGCCCTCCGATTGGGGCTTTATTTTTTTGTCACGTTGCGATTGTGAAAATCCCCTCTAAACTATCTTTCTTGAATGCGTTTAATTGCCCTTAGATGAGTAAAATTCACATGGGAAAACAAACTGTAGGCTGAAAATGCGTGCAAGGGGAAATGGGGGGAGGAGAAGCGAGAGGCTTATACAAACAAAATAAATATGTCTACAGAACTCTTCACAGTCACGCAGTCTGTGGAGCAGCTAGAGGCAGCCACACGTTCTCTCTTCTGTTCCAGTGCTTCCCTAGAGTGCTCGTCCCCTCTACACACACCGTGCCTTGCAATCCACACCTTGTTAATCGATTACTGGGACAATAAGTTAAATAATGTTTAAAAGGCCCATGTAGCAAATTCCAAGTTCCATAAACTGTGGAAAGGTTCTCAGAGAGGCAACTTCTTCCCTGTCAGAGAAGAAATGGGTTTAGATGGATGCGCCCACAGTTTAAGCTTGTCTTTAAATTACCTGGGATGGGGTGGAAAGCAGCTGCCAGTGTACGTAGAAGTGAACATACTAACAAGGAACGGCATTTCGGTCGAGCTCCTGTGCTTCATCAATCAGGAAAGTGGTTTTAGGGTGATCTCCTTTTTCTCTGCTCTCTCCACCGTCTAGATCATTAGGTTTTGCAGGATGCTCTTCAGAGGTCTCCTGGACAGCCTTGGAAGCATCAATGGCATTTCCCCGGACTGTAACATGTTCCCAGCCTCCCTAGGAGTCAGTGACAGGAGAGTTTTGACACAAGAACTTAGGAAATCATATAGCAAATCAGCTGTTTGACAAATCTTGGCTTGCACCAAGGCCTTTGGCCCTTCTAGCTTTCATTCTCCACTAGCAGGCAGGGCAGACCCCTTCTAGCTTTCATTCTCCACTAGCAGGCAGGGCAGACCCCTTCTTGGATGCTTCAGCAGAAAAAGTTTGTTGTCTAATTCTCCAAAGATGCAACTTACAGGAGGATGACTACAGCGCTAGTGGGGATCCAAGCCCACACTGGGGGTTAATAACCCACCCCGCTCCCCGGCCTGGTCAGGTCGGGGAACTGAACAAATATTATAAGCATTTATATAGCACCAGCGATGTACCTGGCACTTTACAAAAAACAAGATAGACACGGTCCCTGCCCAAGAGCTTACAATGTAAAGACAGGGGGAGGGGAGACAGGGAAGGGGGAACAGAGGGAGAGACAAGGGATGCAACATTCATGAGGATGTGAGAACTCAAGTACACGTTCTTGGCTTGGTTNGTGGAGTGTGCTCTCCGAGTGACCCGAGCCAGCAGCGGGGGCGGGAGGGGCGGCGCTGGAAGAGACATAAGAGCAGCTGGCCCTACGCTGTGGCCAGTGCCCCGCCATGACAGGCAGCCATGGCGGCCCCCACATCAGGGCAGTAATGTGAACAAATGCGGCCTGGATGACCCTTAGGCCCGGACTGTGGGCCCTTCTCCTTCTGGGCCCACGATTCCTGGTGAGCTGCCTACCCGGTTGGGGGGCTGTAGCAGGCTCACATCTGGCAGCCTGCTAACAGACGCGTGGGTTAGGCTCGGTCCAGGCAGGTGATAGGATGCAGAACCACGTTTATTAACACTCACTGTTGTAGCTACTGGGCCAGTTAGTGGCCACTTGTCATAGTCCTTAGACCATACTTTGGAAACTACTGCTCTGCAGGTTTACTGCATCTGTGTAACTCCCCTGCACGTTTTAGAGTATGGAAATCCTTGCACTTTCCCTGAAGGGACACGCTTTGTCCAGTTGAGCTGCTCAAACTGTGGGAGTTAGGAAACATATTTTTGGAACCTAACAGGATTTATTTGATGGTAGCTCTTCCCCCAGTTGGGCCTCCTGGGGCTGGAGGAGGAGCCAGGGGATAATAATACGACACACGCCAACCACAGCTGCTCCCTGGAAATGGTCATGACATCGGTAGCAACCCAAGCCACCGGTCACATATGAATGAGCATCGGCCCTCTCATTCAGGCCGCAAAGCAGACAAGGCCAGGGCTGAGCACGTTGGAAGCACACAACAAACGAGGGCTCTAGAACAAAACTGCGCTCACCCCGATGCCGTAGTCCCAGGAAAGCCCTTTTGGTACCATGGGCTGGACGCCTGTCCGATGGCAGACTGTCCCGCAGCTGAGGCTGTGGCTTCCTTGCACTTTGTCAGCTATCACCCAGATCTGAGAAAGAGAGAACGTGCCTTACACACGGCAATATCCCCCAGGACTCTGCCCTGGACTCTCGCCTGAACAGCCATGTCCTGGACGCAGGGGCAGAGCTAGGTTGGAATGGCACCACCTGCAGAAGGTGCAATGTTTTCCCCTGCCTTCCGGCAGGAGGATATGGGGGATTACTAGGGCAGGGGGGAGTGGGGGGGTCAGTGTTGTGGGGGGGGAGGCTGCCAGGGCCACTGAGGGAGGGAGCAGGGGGGCTCATCTGGGCAGGGAGCAAGGCACAGCGGGGCAGAGGCAAGGCCTGGTGGGTTTGCTGGGGTGCCCTGCAGGGAGAAGCAGGGGCAGACTGGCCACTCATCGGCTCAGTGTTCCTGTGGGCAGCCAGTCTGCCCCTGCCCCAGTAGACTCTGCCGCCGCAAATTCTGAGCTGGGCAGGCAACCCAGTGGCATCAAAGCATGTGGGTCCTTCTTGCTCGTGGGCCCTGATGCAGCTCCTCTCCCCCCTGACTGGCAACTGCTAAGTTGGGCAAAGAGCCCCCTCCTTCTCAAATCCATACGCAAGCAAGAAGCAGGTGCACCGAGTGTCACTGTTTGCACAGACTCCTTGGCACAGCAGGTATTCTCCTCGGGTGGCAGCAGGATGCTGGCACTGGAATCCCTTCCCTACAGAGGAAGGGGAACGGGTGGTCGCCAATGGCTTTCACCACCTCATCCTTCGTGATGGGTGAAACACAAAGCTGAATATTCAGACCTGGTCCAGGGGCCCTAGGCAGACTTTGCGGATGTTATTGGAAACATGGTCCCAACTGGATCCTTGAGGGTAGCTTGGGGTGATCCCCTGACGGTACCACAAATTGCCTGCAAAGAGAGAGAGGATTGAATGCACTAGGGCAGGGGTGGGAAACCTCAGGCCTGGGGGCCAAATGCGGCTCTCAGCTAGTTTTTATGTGACCCCTTTGGCCCCTGGACCCAGTCTTTACCCCCAAGCACTGAAAAACTGAGCTCAGGATAAGGGAGCCGAGAGGAGGGAAAATCCACACAAAGGAAGGGGACAGATCCATGAACTGGGTTCTCCTTTTCTTGAATACACATCTGTTAAACACCCCCGCCGTCAACCTCTATGTGGCCCTCGGAGCTCGTACTAATTTTCCGTGTGGCCCCCAGGACAGAAAAGGCTCCCCACCCCTGCACTAAGCGAAGGATGGTTTGTAGCAGGGGTGGAGGAGATCTGATTGAGTAGGAACCTCTCCGTGTTAGTCGCAAGCTCTGCTCGGTTGATGGGTGGGGAACCATTTCTCTTCCCTGTGTCACTTCTGAACATTAGTGCAAGCTCCCCAGGCGAGATGGGAGTTGGGGCATGCGCAGGAGGGGGGAGGACAGGTTGGGTCCAGATCGTGGCCGTCTCCCAGCCAGGGATTCAGCCCCTATCACTGAACGCATGCCCTCAGCTTCACCCAAGCTCAGACTTTCAGTGCTTGTAGGCAGGAACTAGATCCTAGGGGCAGAGCCAGGAAATGGAACAGCTGGGGGCTGGATTTGGGCCAACTGTTCCCCATTCTTGCGTGTAAGACGCGAGTGGTGAATGGTTGGTTACACTGTGAAATCATGTTGCCCTTTTAATTTGCGTGGCAGGAGAGTAGGAAACGACGGTCTGGGCTTCTGGAACTTTAGGGTTCTCTACCTTTCTCTTCATTGGTAAGTTCCTTGAGCCCGGGGCCTTGCTTTGCAAAGAGGCAGGCGTGGCAAAGGCAGTGCAGAACCCATGCAAAGAGATGGGAGGCAGCAGTGGAGTAAAACATCCTCCCCCTCCAATTCCCAGTGAGCCCACTCGGCCGTTTGATCCTGCCTGTATTGCCAAGTGCCAGAGGCCAACCCAGCTGCAGGCAGGGGGCTGGTTCTATTTGGGGGGTTTCAAGGGTGCAGGGGCACAAGAGGCTGCAATGTTCTTCCTATGCTCAGAGCCCAAAGATTTCTCAACCCCCCCCCCCCTTTTGCTGGTCAGGCAGGTGTGGGAGAGCCTCTCAGATAAGTTGGCTGACTTGTCTGAAGGAATTCTTTCCATGTGGTTCCCTAAATATTCGACTCCACTTTGCTAGGAATACATGCGCAGGGTGGGGGCTGCAATATGTTCTTTCCCAAGCTTGTCTGCTTTGGGGCTCCTGGCCAAGCTCCTCGGATGCGGAGACAGGTCGAATCAGAGAAGAGAAGTGTCCAACCTCCCACTTGATGCAGCATCTGCCACAGCTAGAACATCCCAGACGTACGTTCCTCCAGCCTCTTAAAGCTGCCAGACATTTCTGTCAATTCATTTCCAGGTAGTTCACATTTACAGAGCAAAAACTCACCATTTTTATCAACCACAAACACAGACGTCCGACCTACTGAGACTTGTTTTAACTTTTGCTTCTGAGGAGAAGGGATGTGGTACCAGCAGTCACCTGAAAATGAAAGATGTTCAAACGGAGAACGTTTGCCACGGGGCAGAAACGCTCGCTATCCCTAGCATCACAGCACAATTTCTACCTGCCTCCTTGCCTGCACAATATGCCCCCCAACCCCAATCCAATGCTCACCTGCGGGTTTTTGAGGGGATACTGAACCCCGGTAGAATGCAGAGCCGTCTCTGGCGATAGCCCAGACCTGGTGACATGCTCCTATCGAGAGGGAAACGAAGGGCTGGTCTGTCCCCACATGAAGCCAGGAGGTTCCCTAACAAAGCGGAGAGAATGGCTTTGTAAAAACAGGCAAGTTCACAGAACTGAATGATGCTGCTTGCAGGCTGCCTGGCCCTGATGGAAAATCCCAGGGGATTTCATTAGCTCAGACAAAGGCCCTGAGGATGACTCTATTCCGCCACATACAATCAGATCATACTGCCCTCTTTTGGCAAAGCACTGAAGTGTATGCTTCAGTTTAGACATAGGAATATTATTATTATTATTATTATTATAAGCTTTTATATAGCGCCAGCGATGTACCTGGCGCTTTACAGAGAATACGATAGACACAGGGTCCCTGCCCAAGAGCTTACAATCTAAAGACAGGGGGAGGGGAAACAGGGAAGGGGGAACATCCACTGAAGCCAGTGGGGCTAGTAATGTGCTTACAACTCAAGCATGTGTTGAAGAGCTTTGCTGCATCAAGCCATCACTATTGGAGCCACATATTCTTTTAACATTATTTTTTTATTCTTATTAACACAAACATCAAAGAGAGCAATTTGAAGGCGAGCAGTCAGGCTCAAGATAGACTTGGATAGGGTAGATCACTATAGCAAACAGGGATCGCTAAAACTAAAAAAGACACTAGTACTCACGTCCTCTCTCCAAGTTCAGCAAGAATGAGAACGTTGGGAGAAGCTTGCAAACCCGATCATTCTAGAACAGGGGCGAGGAACCTTTTCTGTCCCGGGGGCCACACGGAAAATTAGTACAAGCTCCGAGGGCCACAAAGGTTGGGGGCGGGGGTGCTTAATGGATGTATTCAAGAAAAGGAGAACCCAGTTCATGGATCTGTCCCCTCGCCTTGTGTGCATCCCCTCCTCTCGGCTCCCTTAGCCTGAGCTCGGTTTTGGGGGTAGAGACTGGATCCAGGGGCCAGGTCTCAGAACTGGAAAGGGGTCACATAAAAACTTGCCGAGGGCCACATTTGACCCCCGGGCCTGAGGTTCCCCACCCCTGTTCTAGAATACTACTAGCTGTAATCTCCCGAGAAAGGGAAAAGGGGTGGGGGGGATGAATAAAAGGGCAGGGTGAGGAGTGTGAGCAGGTATAATACTCCTAAACTCCACTGTGATCCCTGCCATCAGCTGGGAACCCCCTCTTGCAAGTACCATCTACCTGTCAAGTCCATACGGCGAGGACACGCAGAGGTGTTCTCAGTGGCTGCCTGGCTACTATGGAACTCCCTTCCCCTGGAGGTTCATCAAAGCATGAGCATTTTCCATAGACAATGTAAGATCTTTCTATTTCGCCAAGCATTTGGGAGGAGGGGATAGGTTCTCTCTCTTCTTTAATATATAAAGTTTTGGGACACCTCAGTATGGTTTTTTTTTATGTATTCTTATTATATTTATATGCTCTTACCCACTCTGAGCCTTTGGATATGATGGGATACAAATATAAGTTAAGAAATAAAAGTATAGAGAAATGAAACTGCAGGGCCAGAGAGAAGAGTCTTACGGCTGGGTTTTGGGGCGTGACCCCAAGTCTGCACAGCACGTCTCCCTTGTCGCTGATGGCCCAGAGCGCAATCGGTTCTTCCTCGTATGCAGTCAAGCTGGGGATGATGGAGATGTCCCACAGGGCTATCGGCGGGACTTCCAACCATGGCCCGTTGGTGACTATTTTACATTTCCTAAAGGGAAAAACCCATGTGACTTTTAGAAACATGCACTTCCTGAAACAGAACGTGCTCCTGGGCTGCAGGAGTAAATTACATTTAAAATAGAATGAAAACCCACCCCCAAATCCCACCATTAAAACTATGCGGAATCACACCCGTGCTCCTAGAAACACTTACTCACGAGCCATCCCCCTGATTTCAGCAGGACTAACCTTGATCTGAAAGAGTCAGCATAGCATGGCAAGAGTTTGGGAGCAGGAGCAGGGCTGTTGAGGGGTGGGGAGGAGAGTTTGGAGTCAGTGTAACCTAGTGGATAGGTCCTGGACTTGGACCTGGGAGACCGGGGTTCAAATCCTATCTGAGCCATGAACTCACTTGGTGGCCTTGGGCATGTTACTGCGTCTGAGCCTCAGTTTTGACTGTAAAGAACTTGGAAGACAGAAATGCAAAACACCAGCCCACTAGGAAATCTGAGCCTTGTTCTGCTCTGATGTCAGACTTTATACAACCTCCCCTGGACCATCTGGGGGAAGAAGAATGTTTCAGCACGTTAGAAGTGGGCTTTCTCAACAAGACTGCAAGACCCTCTTCCCAGAAGGTGGAGTTGCACCAGGATTCTCTCCTCAGAGGGGAGCATTTCCTGAAGAGAACCGCAGATACACAGAGGCAGGGAGGAGAGACGGCACAGACAGGCCTGGCAGATGGAGCTTAAAGCAATGGAGAAGACAAGCTGTTGCACTGAGTCGACTTTTACAGAAAACTGCACTGAACCAGTTGCTGTAGAGCACGGCTCCTCAAACTGGGGGCCCAGACTATAATTGGGAGGGAAAGGGGTGGGAGGAGGATGAGATGACGGAAGGAGGATAAGGGCTTGCAACCACACTCCTAGCTTCATTCTGACTGCATTGCCAAGGGGCAGCGGCCCCCCCACTTCTGTAGAACAAATTCCCGTTGGTGCTGCAGCAACCAGCTCATACTCGTGTTCTGGTACTGGGCAAGCGGGAAGTCTCCTCAGCTCACGTGCTAGGGAAGCTGCAGCAGCAGAGCAAGGTTACATGCACATGTGTGAAGGGGCAGGCATCAAATGCCACCGACTAGGGTGGGGGCATGGTTTAAAAAGTGTGAGGCCCATTCATCTAGGGAAACAAACCCTCCCAAACAGGGAAGTTTCATTAGCCTCCACAGTCAATAGCGGCCTCCCAATCTCCTGGGCAGCAGGGAGCTGTTTTTCTCTCCCAGCCCATAGCTTTTAGGACTAAGAGGTTCTTATTTGCCTTCCATTTAAAATTCAGTAGCTAGAGAGGGAACCGTTTGAGCCCAGTGGCATTTCTCAGGCTGGCTGGCTCACTCATTCTTATTTCACGTCCCTGAGTGGTTCCTTCCCAATCCTGTTGTGGCAACAGGATAATGCAGCAGGAACAGCGGGTTGAAGCCTAATGGCTTCCCTTAGTACGTTGAAGGGATGCCCGTAAGGCTGACAACATTGACTCTGACTGCAGCTAAAACAAATGCAGAGGTAGGCAATATTTATCTTGCAGTCTCACGCTGCCTCACAAACGAACCTGGATTTGAGAACTCAGCACAAGAAATGGCCTAGGGAAAGGGAGAGCGAGGACCATAGTCTCTCCAGGAAAGAGAAAGTGGGTGTTGGGCTCCACCCTCTGTTTCAACAAGGTCAGGGCATGGCCAAGGAGGGAGCTGCTCAGGGGGGAGAGTTTGGTATGGGTCAGCAAATGAAAAGTTAACACTCGAGCTAGTGTCAGGGGAGGCTGAGGTACTCAGCCTGAGTATGGCTGTGGGACGGGGATGGCAGCTCAGGATTGGGCTGCTGGAGCCAGGGAGACCTCTCCAAACCTCGGCAGGAAGAGTTCTGTGGAGAGCGGCTCTGTTCTTCCCAGAACCCTCTGCAGCCCACGCCATCCCTTCTGCGAACCTGCCTCCCCAAGCTCTCTCCCATTGGCTGTTCCACACAATCTCAACCAATAGGAAAAGCCCACAACCTTCTAAAGGCGCAGTCCCTCTCTTTGCCAAACGACAATTTTGCCTGGTAGCAAATCGCCACCTCTGGAGCACGTTGCTCTCTCTCACTCACTTGCACTACACGGCTACTCATAGGAGTTGCTGCCAAAACAGCTGCAGGGCAATGAGCCCCTAGTTGGCTGGGCTCTGGGCAGGAACCTGGACCAGGAACACAGGGTGGGAGAGCAGCTAATCCGTAGCAGCGTCTCCTGGGGAGAAGGCTTAGGGCACAGACATTTGTAATGCCAGCCCTGCTTCAGAGGACACTGTGGTGCTTTGCTCTTTTCAAGTCCCTTCTAATAACAGGATTAAGTGAGGCTACAGGGAGCCGTCAACGTGACTGGAAAGCAGTGGCTGGTTGCATCCCTGTCAAGGTTTGTCTAAAAGGCTGATTGATCAGATTATTACAGACGTGAACAGGCTGTGCTAATGGTCAGAAGTGCAACTGCAGAAGGTGGCATCAAGGTTTAGAAGCAGGGCCCCGGGTATTCTGCAAATTCCACCCCCACCAAATTCTGCAAGCAGGAAACCCAAATTCTGCAAGCAGAGAACACAGATTCCGCAAGCAGAATAAATTATGGAAATGAACCAGCTGCTATAAAGGATGTAAACTTTTGAATACAAATTAATTTCATAGCACACCACTGCGTCACTTCTGAACATCTTGCATGTTAAAATACCTCACAAAATTACCGCACAGACCAACTGGTAGGGTGGGGGGTTCTACTTTCCTGAGTGACTGTGGGATGCTCCTCTTTGGTAGCTATGGCTCAGTGCCCCACAGCCCTGGAATACAGACTAGCTGCTAACCATGCCTACACCCCATTGGCTAGCTCGGGGCTCCCCACTCAAGATGTAATTCTATGCTGCCAGAGGCAATTTCTGTGGCAATTTGGGCACAAAAATGGCTGCAGTTTCCTATATTGTAGTCACAGGGCTCTGGACATAAACAACCACTGGCCCTAAAGCAGTTGTAGCAGTTTATTAAACCATTTATTAAGAAGCTAAAATGGATGATCCTTGAAGTTCCTTCCAACCCAGCAATTGTATGATTAAGAACACCTGCTAAACCACCAGGACAAGGCATTCAGAAGGTGGTCATGGATCCTTCTCTTGTTGAACTAACAGAATTACATTGGAAACCTCGCAATCACTTGTGTGTAAAAGGCTTGGAGCAAAAAACTGCAACGTACGCTTGCTAGCACTAGGGGTTTGGCTTCCCAGAGATTGGCTGGGGAGTGCAAACTTCGCTGTAGCGACCCATGTCCGGAAAGCTGACTGTGTCGACAGCGCTTTGTCCTAGTAATGGTGAGCAATTTCAATGGGAAAAGGAAAAAAAAAAAAAAGAAGTTCCTTTTCAAGAAAGGAGCATGTTTAACAAGTCAGACTGCGGAGCAAATCTTAATCCCTTACCTTGCCCAGCGCCTTCGCCGCACAAAGTCCTTCATTGTTTTGTGGCCGTGATAGGATCTGCCAGAGAAGACACATGGTTAGAGCCCGTTCCAGAGGGCTTGGAAGCAATCGGATTCCAGAAACAACCTGTCTGCAATGACAAGACTTCACCCCTTCACGTTCTCTCAAATGCCAAGCAGGGCTTGAAGGTACCGTACACTGACTTATCTGTGCCAGAAGCTAACCATGCTCCTACCCTTTTACCAGGAATTGTCTTTTTTCCCGACCCCCGACTGGTAGGATATACAATCACCCTTGCTCCTCGACCCTGATCCCATAACCATCAGTTAGAACTTGAAGACCTCCTACTCATACAAGCCCCCCACCCCACCCAACTGTGAGTATCACCATGAAGTAGATAGTGTTTCTAGAGCCCTGCTCAAGTCACACATTTGGGCCTGAGCTTGACCCAAGCTGGAATGCATTGGGGCCCCAATCAAGGGCGTCAGCCGAATTATGTGCTGAAGGGACAGGGGGGGGCACATGGGGCAGAAGATCCATTTCGCCCCGCCCCTTTCCAAGCATCATGATGCTCGGAAAAGGGGCACATCAGAAAGGGGGGGAGGGGAAGGGGTTCCCACCCCTGCATGACATAACCACGCCCCTTTTTCAAAGCGTCATGACATCGCAATGCTCAGAAGAGGCGGGAGGAACTGCACCCTCTTGCTTCTTCAGAACACTGGACTTTATCGTTGTCCCTGGGAGCGGGGAATGTCTCAACTCTGCTCTTTTTGCAATGTAGCATGCCCCTCCCTCCATGCGGATGAGTCTACAGAATCCAGGTTTCCCGATGTTCCATTAACCAATGATTATCTGAAAACGAGGACTGCAGTCCTCCTCCATCTCGGCTAGACCGCTCCCACCCAGTCCTCCTCCATCTCGGCTAGACCGCTCCCACCCAGTCCTCCTCCATCTCGGCTAGACGGCTCCCACCCAGTCCTCCTCCATCTCGGCTAGACCGCTCCCACCCAGTCCTCCTCCATCTCGGCTAGACCGCTCCCACCCTCTCGCAGTTCTTGCTAAAGCGACCTGTGATCTTAAGAGTCCTACGTGTTTCTGAGCACAAAAAGCAAGCCAGGGTCAGATTCTCAGTTGACAAATTAGCATAGTTGGACCCAAGTCAATGGAGCAAAACTAAGTTACGTTGATCTTGAGCTCTTACTGCACCCCGCACACACTCATTCACACAACACCTTGCCCTCTGGCAAACTCACCACTTCTTCCTCCATCAGGGTTTGCCATGTCCCATAGCAAGGCTGTCAGGATCCAGCTTTGGACCCCACCACCCCCCGGTGTTCTGGAGCAGTGGCCAGCCACCTTGTGCCACTGTTTCAGTCTGCCATGAGCCTAGTCACTCCCCCTGGAGAGGCCTCCTTCCTCTGCCCTAGCCACACCTCTCCTCCCATCTGTCCCAGCTCTTTCCCCACCTTCCAGCTTCCTGGATGGTTGCTAGGCAGGATATAAGGCCTGCTGGGTGGATCATCCAACCCATCTTCACTGCCAAGCCTTGTTCCTAGACTTCAAGCCTTGTTCTTTGCCTTGCCCTGCTCCAAACCCAGGGCCGGACTTAGGAATTTTGCACCCCTAGGCCCTTCTCAGGCTGCTGCCCCCAAGCCAAGTCCAGCCCCCAAGCCAAGCCCTGCCTCACCCCATGCTGCATGGTCATGGGGGAGCCCTGTGTGAATGACATGGCGTGCCTGCAGTGAGTGGGGGTGTGTGCGTATGCCCGCCTAACACGCATTCCACACACCCCCAACTCGTCCCCATGCACGGAGCAACCAGGGAAAACGGCGGTGGTTCCGTGGGTGCGGATGAGTGGGGGGTGAGTAGGGATGCATGTGCAGCCATGTGCACGTCCTGCCCACACACCAGTGCGCCCACAGACCCCCCCACCCACCCAGCGGAGCCATGTAAAAAGGGCCTGTGAAGAGCCACTCGAAGAACAGAAGGTTGTTGCCTTGAAAACACAGTTCTTTGAGATGGCTCCGAACATTCTCACAACACCCACCCCTTGCAGCCCCGCATGGAATTTTTTTCTTATATTCCTAGAAAGGGTTGGGAGGAACTGTCATTCTGCATCCACTCATACCCCAGACTCTGGTCCCTGACAAAGGCATTCACACAGCTGCTACTATCACTGCATTTCAATTGCCCACCCCTTGAATTAGGTGACAGACCATTGAGCTGACTCAGGCAGTTCCTTATATCCTCTGCCACTTCCTCTATCTTAGCCCAGTATTGTCACAACCTGACACGGCAGCAGCAGGGTTTCAAATCTGGTTCTCCAGGATCCCTGCAGAGGCCTCACCCCGGGCGTGCTACCAGAGATCCTGAATTGGAGATGCCAGGGATTGAACGTGGGATCTTATATATACAAAGCATGTGCTCTACCACCTGAGCCACGGCCCGCCCCTGACATGCTAGAAGAAGGTAATTCCTTACGCAGGAAAGTCAGCCGCATACTGCCATCCTTCTCGATCGGTTCCACCCGAAATGTTAAAATCGATGTACCAGTCAGACACCTAGAGTTGGGAGGAGAGTTAGTAGGTAAGCACAACAGGGTGCAAAAGCAGAGCACGGAGATCCTACCTAGTACTTACTTAAAATCTGCATAGCGGCTGCATCAGTAGCACAGAGCCAGTGTAGCCTAGTGGATAACGTGTTGAACTTATGGCTGGGAGCCCAGGGTTCAAAACCCATCTTAGCCACAAACTCATTGGGGTGGCTTGGGCAAGTCACTCTCTCTCAGCCTCAGTTCCCCCTTCTATAAAACAGAACCACCACCACCTGCCTCGCAGGGTTGTCATGTGGGGGAATTAGTAGAAGGATTGTAAAGCACTTTGAACATTAGAAGTGCTGTAGAAATTATATAAATGGTAAAAATTCATCAGCAAACTCCCCCTCCGTTGTTCATTCTAGTTTGTAAGCCCCTTGGGGCTGGGACCTGTCTCTGATCACAACTGTGGCTGGTCTATAAATAAATAATAAGTTTCTGATGAACAGCAGAGCCACAAGACCAATAAAACATTCAAACTGTGACTTGCAAAGGAACCTAATGGTGCTCAACTTGCTCATGTTCAAGAGATTAGCTGCCCAACTTCATCTCAACAGGTAGAGATGAAGTAGTTCAGTTGGGATCTATTTGTGAGAGTATGCAGTCTTTTGAGCCACAGAGGACTCTCTCTCAGGAGTGTAAGGAGTCAGAACGTGTATAAGGAAGCGGCCTGCGTGGCCCAAAAGATTGTCTACTCTTGGCAACAGGAGGCGCAATGAAAAGAGGTTCCATTCAGAATAGGGTTGCCCTGAAGGGCCCTGCAACATGTAGTTTTCCTGAAAAAAACCCTGCATATATAGCAATCCTAAATCAGAACCAACACAGCAACCATCCTCTCTCTAGACCCCTCTTGAGAGGCACCTTTGAAAATGCCAGTCTTACTCCATTAAAGCCCTTATGCATTCCTATTAAAAGGTAAAAGATGATTTATCTCCATTGTACAGAAAGGAAAGAAGAGTTTTCGCCGACTTCTTCAAAGAGCAACAGAGCAGCTGTCTGGCTGACCTGGGAATAGAAGTCCTGGATTTGAAACTCCTAGCTCTGTGGCCCCCAACTGCAAACACCATCCTTTTAATAAGATAACAAAGCCATTTACCCAAGACCACTGCGGTGATGGTGGCTTGGTGTTAACTTTTGTGCATTCTTGTAGGCCGGATACATCGCTCCACATGTACCTGTCTGTGGGCAGCCCCCTGGAACACAACATTGGACAAGGAATAAAGTGCATCCATAACAGAGAACAAGAGAAACCCTGTCTAGCAACCTCACCACCCCATCTTCTCACAGACCAGCAAGATCTGCATTTGTCAGAACAGCTACATACTTAGAAACACAGAGCAAATACACACAAATCTAATGCACCCAATGCTACTTTTGGTTACATCCAAATCCTGGAGGCTAAGATAAGCTGCTTATTCGGGCTGACTTCCCTCCCTGGTTTGATCTGAAACCGGTTTGCTTGGCAGCACCATTGACTGCTTAACACTGATCAGAAATCTCTGGAAATTGAATGTTTCCTCCATCAACACGGAGAGCAAATGTGGAGAAATCAGTCACTTCCCAATGATTGTGAAAGGGATGTTTCTCAGCCTTTAAGAAGTCAAGACTCTTTGCCTCCTACACTAAACTAGGTGTAGGGGAATCTCAGGCCTGGGGGGCCAAATGCAGCCGGTGCCTAGTTTTTATTTGGTCCCTTTCCAGTTCGAAGATCTGGCCCCTGGATCCAGTTCCTACCACAAAGCAATGAAAGAGTGAGCTCAGGGTAAGGGAGTAGAGATGAGGGCACGCGCACAAGGACAGGGGACAGATCCATGGCACAGTTCCAGGATCTCGACCCTCCTCTTCCTGAGTGCACCCCCGCCCCCAACTTACATTTGCTTAGACTAATTTTCAGTGTGGTTCCTGGGAAGGGAAATTTCTTCTACCAAAAATCCCTGAACTAGCAAGCTCCGGCTTGTGCTCCTTCACCACTTTCCTCCCAAAGTCCAGCATTCCAGGGGGGTCTCAAAAGGCCCCCCTCCCTCCCTCCACCAAAGATTTGCAGATTTTCTTGCTGCTGCCAAACCTAGCTCAGTCCTGAACTGAACTGGTTCCTATTTCTGCCTGAACTGTTTCCGCTGCTCCAGCCACCCATCTTCCATCTCTTTTTATAAAAAGCTGCAGGACCCTGCATGCCCCAACCCAGCGAGGCTACATTCCAAGGTGGGAGTCAGGTACAAGGGCTCAGCACCATCCCCAAGCTTGCAGCACCCTGCACTCCAAAGCGGTCCCACCAATTTCAATGAAGCGGTTTGGGGATCGCAGCCAGAGCGATGCAGAAGGAGCGGCACGGCCCTCCTAGCTGAGCCACACCAACATCCTCGGCCCCGCTCACCTGCTGCTGTATCCAGTGACTGGGTTCCACCGCTGATTTTCATAGATGTAGACACACTTCACATCCGACTGCATGTAAACGTTATCGGCGCTGCTGGCCAGCCCTACAAAACCAAGAAGCCGGGAGGAGTCAAACGCAAAGCGAAATGTTAAAAACAAACGAGTCAGCTTTCCACCAGGGCCAAGGTAGGAAAGGGAAACCGCGGAGGGGCGTCACTGGTGGCAGCTGCTGTCAGCACAGGGGATGGCCTGCTTATTAGCTCTACATGCTAAAACATAGGAGTGGGGCCTGAACGGGACTCTAGCGGGATAGTGTCTCGTTTATAAACACCCTTAATCTTTGCTCTTTGCGTATTTCTTAATCTACATTTACTTGTCACCAATTGATTCTTGGTTTTTTAATGCCATGCTCAATGTTTTTTCACCTCATTGATTTTAAATGTTTGAAACCTATGATTTAGAGAGAGAGGAGAGATCGATCTGCATTTGCTCAGTCTAGCAAGGGTGGGGAACCTTAGACCCAGGGGCCAAATGCAGTCCGGGGCTAGTATTTATGTGGCCCCTTTCCAATTCCTGGATCTGGCCCCTTGATACAGTTCTTATCCCTAAGCACTGGAAACCTGAGCTCAGGGTAAGGGTGGAAAGAACAGGGCATGCATACAAGGACAGAGGACAGATCCATGGCAGAGACCCATGACCTGGATCCTTCTTTTCCTAAATGCACCCCCACCTCCCATGCGGCCTCAGAGCAAGTACTAATTTCCAAAGTTACCCTTGGGAGAGAAAAGTTTCCCCACCCCTAGTTTACAGTTCTGACTTGTTCCCAGTCTGAGGAAGGGCTCTGCGCCGCTCGAAAGCTTGCACTCACTCATCAACAGTGCTTGGTCCAATAAAAGAGAACACCTGGGGTGTCTTTAGACATAACGTCAACGGGTGTCTGGATGTGTATTCTGACCACAATACGAACACCAGTTTGGCCCCGTGTTCACCATGTGGCGCTGCTTAGACACACAGCCCATCTTGGGACAAATCGGTGTTTTGCTCACCACCCGATCTCAGCAGGCAAGCGCTGCCCCCTCGTTCCCCGTGCTGTACCTGCTAACACGCCACGCGATATCATCAGACACAACCGTTGGCCACGAGTTCAGCCGGAACGCGCAAATTGTCCTTGTGATGCAACGGTGTTCACATCACGTGTTCAATGGGCAGCCAGATTGGTATTGGGATTGTTATGGTGCTTCCACACAACGGCCAAACAGGTGCTTAGGGGTTCCGACACCCAATCTTTGTTATGTCTAAAGATGCCCTATTTAGACCTCACAGTAGAACAGAGAGTGCTACGTTACCTTGAAAGAAACCTCCTCCATAACCGCCAGTGTAAACCCAGACTGTGTGGTCATACCCAACGCCCCACACAATCCCGCGGCTATTGCATTCTATCAGTCGGAGGTGCCCGCCAATCTGACGCCAGAACCTGCAAAGAAATTGAATGCTGTGTAGGCTTTCAAGCAGGAGAGCTACCGTTTCACCATCAGTGGGGGAGACACGGTGAAGAGGCTTCTGGTTACGGTAATGGCACAATCATGAGCAGCAGATGCGTCCTTGCCAAAGGCCTCACACCTAACGTGGGGACAGGAGGGGAGTCCCAAGTCCTGGCTCATTCGACTTCTGTTCAGCTGAAGCAGTAAGCAATGGGGACCCCACCTTTGCTGTATTTAGTAAGGGTGGGAATTTCAGCTTTCGATAAAACTGAAACGGTCTGAAAATGGCCGTTTCAGTTTTAAAACCGTAAACTGAAATTGCAGTTTAAACTCAGTTCTGGTGTTTCGTTGTTTTTTTTAACATTCATTTTTTTCTGGTTTGTTCTCATTGACTCCAATGGGGAAAGTCAATGAGAAAAAAAACAGGGGGAGGAAAAAAAAAAAATCAATGAAAAAACCCAAAACCAAAATTAGATTAGAAAATCATGAAGAACCGAAACTGGAAAATCCCAAACCAAAATTCGTCCCGGAGTCCCATCCCTAGCAGCCAATTGATCATAAAATTATACGGTTAGAAGGGACCTCAAGGGTTGACTAGTCCAACAGCTAGTGTTTGACTGTGAATGGACAGGCTTTCAACTGACAGCCAGCCTAAACACCAATTATTATTAATTTCTATAGTACTTTCAGTGTTCAAAGTTCTTTACAATCCTTATCCAGTTTGCTTTCACAACAGCTCCATGAGGTAGGTCATTACTATCCCCATTTTACAGCTGAGGAACCAAGACCACCCAGTGAATTTTGCTTGCCCAAAACCACCCAGTGAATTCAAGGCTAAGATCCCATTTTGAACCCTGGTCTTCCACATCCAAGTCCAACTACCTTATCCACTAGGCTTTGCTGGCTCTGGCTACAGCATAGTTTAATAAGTGACCAGAAATATAGTATTCAGGTTGGTCAGTGAGATCAGTTGATCAAGAGAACCAGCGCAGCCTAGTAGATAAGGTGTTGGATTTGGACCAGGGAGATCAGGGTTCAAATCCTGTCTTAGCCTTGAACAAGTCTCTCTGCCTCAGCCTCATCTGTGAAATGGGAATAATAATGATCTACCTCTGAGGGCAAACTAGATAAGGATTGTAAATCATTTTGAAAGTACTAAACAGTAAGTAATAATTATACAAAAGTTAACAAAATACAAAACAACAAAGTAAATGAACTAGACAAAGCAAAAATAATGAACTAATATGTGAATTTCACATAAACAGCACAGATAATTCAATGTTCGACTGTGCGGCTGAACCCTTCTCATTTGGACAAAATTTCTAATTTAAAAACCAAAAAAACCCCAAACCTTGAAATCTTTTGTAGTACAGAAATCTCACTTCCTGCTCAGCTCTAGCGATTCAGACAGACTGTTGAAAAGACAATTCTGACCCCATGGGAGACACTCAGGAGTAAGAGAGAGCTTTAAAATCATCTTACATTTGGTCGCAGGGCATGGCGTGGGGCGTGTCTTCCAAATCGGAAGTTGGTTCGCTCACAAAGATGTCTCCTTTGCAGGTAACCGACCAGATGGCTTGGCAGGAGGGGGGTCCCTGGAGCCGCCGGCTTTCACAGCATGACATGCTCAGGAGAGCCAGCTGCAAGACAAGCAAGATGCAAGGACTGAGAAGGCCGTTGCGTGAGGCGAGCGAATGGTTTCGGCTCAGTCCAAGCAAATAAGTGCTGGCAAAGTGAGTGAGTGTTCATCTAAGGTGAGCTAGACACAACTAGTTCAAGAATGTCACACTCAGTGCTATGTACAGGTCCAGCCTTGGGGTGAGGCTGCTGCCAGGGTGCTGAAAAGGGGGGGGGGGCTCAACAGTAGAGTCTGCCTCCCCCCCCCCCAAAGGGCTTGGTGAGTGCTTCCCGTGGGGCTCTCTGCCACCAGCCCTGTAGGGAGTAGGGCCTTGCACGAGGAGGAGTGGCAGCAACAGTGGCCAAGTCCTTCTGCTGCCCCTACGACTCCTGTCAGGCCCTGCCTCTGCTCTCGGAGGGGTAGCAGGACTCTGGGTGTTTTTAAACAAGACGCGTCCACCCATGCCCTGCCCCCGCCCCCATCCATGTGTCCAACTGCTCGTGTGACGACGGTGCGTGGGAAGGTGCGCTCCTGTGACCCGTGCAGCGGCCACACGGGCCCCGCACGGAGCACTGCTGACAAATCCGGAGTGCCCTGTGCTGGCCGAGGTGGCCACTTCCGTAGGCAGGATAGTCATGCTGGGAGCCGCCCGCGTAAAGCCCGCCCCCATGCACTTCCTGTGTGTGGGTGCACTGCGCCCGCCCCACTCAGCGGCCACAGACACCCCCCCCATTTAAAAACACCCTTCGTCGCTGCAGGTGGGAGGGACGAGAGGGAGGAGTTCTACTGCTGCCATTCCCGAGGAAAGCTTTCGGCCACCAAGGCAGGTGCTTCTGCAGGATGATGGCTCCTGCCCCCCCATCTCCTGCCCCCATTCTCTCTGCCACAGCCTGGGAGGCCATTTATTGATTTTCAGTTTTATCCCATACTTCTCATTAAGGCTCAGGGTGGGTTACACCATGTAAAGACAGTCAAAATATACAATAAAACCAAAGATTAAAATACCCAAATAAAACCGAGCCCGACCCCTTAGCCCACCATTCCCCAACTCTTGCCTGCCAAACAAAAAGGCCATGCATTTCTCCGGAAGATGAACAGGTTTGGTCTTACACCGCTTGCACACGAGCTTCTGGGAGTGGAGATCACGTTAGGAGCGATCCTGGGAAGCTCTGCTCGTGTGCAGGGGGTGGGGTGGGGGTGTTAGCCCATTTCTAGCGTGATTTCCCAGCCTTGCAATGTGTGATGGAAATCACGTTGGGAACGGGCTATACCACCCCCCTGCACACAAGCGGAGTTTCTCAGGATCGCTCCTAACGTGATCTCCACGCCCGGAAGTTCCCCCATCCCCCACACTCATCTGCAAGCAGCCTTAGACAAACCTCCAAGGGAAGGGAGTTTCAGAACTGTGTGGCAACCACAATTGTGAGGGCAGGGCCATGGCGGTCCTGACCCCACCCCTCACCTTATTATCTAGGGCTGGCCCCCAGCTATGCACCCCATTTCTTTAGATTTAGAACCCACCCATCCAGTTCCACCCTCCCAGCAGCCTTGCGAGGCAGGTCAATTATAATCCCCATTTTACAGATGGGGAACTGAAGCTGAGAAGTCGCGGCTAGTCCGAGACCACCCAGTGAATTCACAACTTGAACCCTGGTTTTCCAGATCCAAGTCCAGCCCTTTATCCACTAGCCCACAATGTCTACCCCCTCCCCCCCCCAGTACAATTAACAAAACCTGGATCCTCTGGGCCTTGGTGGGGGTGGGATGTCATCTCTTAGAAGCAAGTCCCATAAACAAGAATGAGTCTAGGGGACTACATCTCCCATAATGCACTGCAGCGATGCAATGGCACACAGCTGAATCAAAAGCAGGTCAACCCCAAATGAGAACTCTCAGACAATTGGGAGTTTTCACCCTGGTTTGAGACAAACCCCAACCAACCAACCAACCCACCACGCAGATGGAAAATTGGAGTTTTTGCTGGAATGGAAATTTGAGGGAGGAGAAAGGCTGAGCTGCTTTGATGCTCCGACCTCAGCCAGGAGAGCCAGCTTTAAAACCCGGTTTATTCTAAATGCCTGTCAGCTTGCCCTGGGGAGCAGGGCCTTACCCAGTCGTGCATCTCTTGCTCTGTGGCAACAGCAAGACGGATGGGCCAGCGCTGCTTGGTCCTTTCTGGCGTGTACAGAGCGAAGGAGTGCTTGGTCTCATTCAGAATCTCCACCAGGATGGTGACTTCGTTGAGGAACACGTGGATGTACTGGCGGAACACAAGGCAGATGGAGAGAAAGATTAGTGAGCTCAGGGTACGGGAGAAGCGAGAAGGACACGCACACAAGGTATGGGGACAGAACCGTGATCTAGACTCTACTCTTCTGGAGCACACCCACTCATTTACAAAGCAACCCCCAGGAGGGAAAAGGTTCCCCACATCCGATGTAGGTGCTTGTCCGTTGGGATTTACTTCTAACAAGACATCAAAATAACCAGATACCAAGGACGTCCAGTGCGAAGGCAGCCAGTCTTTCCCTGGATTCTTTGTTTCCCTCTTGTCCGGGGCTGCATGAACCTACCTTCTTCTCCTCGTGATACATGTAATAGATGAAGAGGATGCTGTCTCGAACCCCATCGTTCCCGGTGAACTGTTCGAGGGCCACCCGCACGTCGGTCCATTTATGGGGTTTCCAGGTTCGCCACCACTGCAAAGTCCAAGTTTTAACCCAGACGGACTGTAGGAGGAACACAGGAGAAGCCAAGAGGCCTGTGTGACCCTTCTCCCCAAAAGTCCCATGCGTTCTCTGCACACCACCCAGGAGAACTTAGTCACATGGCTACACAAAAGCAATTCTGAGGCAGAAGATCAGGGGACGGCTTGCAAAGCTGCACAGTCGTACAGTGAAAAGCTCCAAGCACGTTGACTTAAAATAGAAATGGTTTTCATGCATTTTATTGTATTTTATATTTTTGCTGTTGTAAGCTGCCTTGAGTCTCTGGAGAAGCGTGGGGTAAAAATGTAAGAAAAATAAAATAATAAATAAATCAACACCCAGCCACTAGCTTGGAGAGCTCAAAGGCACAGGGGGATTTTTGAACTACCTCATTCATTAATTCTCTTAGTGGTACTACGCCTACTAGTTCTGCCTTGCTGGGGTTCACCAGATGTGCTTTAGAACCCAACTGGCTAAAACCAAGATGTTCCAAATTAAAACCGACTTTCTATGGATCACCTGGACCACACAGTGGCAGACGATTCAAACCAGCAAGGAAAGGGTCAAAATCCTGAATGGTCTCCTATGAGCCTGAGGGAGATCCCTGCAGTAACAACAGAGAAACTGCTGCCCCTACTCCGCATTCCTCACCTCACATCATTAGCACGACTGATTGAGCCCTCTAGCCATTAAATCCTCTGACTATGGCCTTCTAGTGGCCAAAGAGAAAAGCTAAGCCACCCTTTACACGTAAAACATGTAAAGGGGAGGAGGACGGGAGGGGAGGGGAGGGGAGGAGGAGAAATGGGGAATGGGGGATGAAAAGGAACAGATCGGTGGAAGTGCAGGGGATGGGGCGATGGAGTGGAGCTCTGAGATGGGTAAGGGAGGTGGTAAGGGGGAGTTATGTGTTGATGGGGTGTCTTGGGTTGGGTTGGTAAAGGAGAGGGGAGAGTGGGAGGAAGTAGATGAGCTAACGACAATGGCTGATGTTGGTCTGGTGGGGCCGCCTCCTCCTGGTGAGAGAGGGGTGGAGGTGGCCAGGCTTTCCCTGGTGGCAGCAGGGGAGGAGTTGGTGGTGGTTGGGACCTACCCCGTTTGTGTGGGGGCGGTGATAGAGTGGGACGTTAGCTGAAGGTTGGGAAATGCGCTGTATGTTTAAATTGCATATCATGTTAGCTTGCTGTTTGAAATGTTTTTGGGCTCCCTGTGTGGAAACTCCCAGAATTATTGTTGTGTTGTTGTAAGCCGCCTCGAGTCCTACGGGAGAGAGTGTGGGGTATCAAATCAATATGGAATGGAATGGAAAAAAACAGACTCTATAAGAGATCCCCGAGTTTGTATAGTTCAGTAACTCAAAGGAATCCCAGAGGGTAGCAACACATCTTGATGGCAGGGTTGGCATTGTGAGAGGGGGTAGAGCCATGTCAGAAAGGGGTGGAAGTCTCTCTTCACCCAACTGCCTTTCTGGCATGGCCATGCCCCTCTGTAGACCCAACTTCTCTGGGTTGTTGGTTTTATTTATATTTATTTATTTTGATTTGTATCCCACCCCTTTCCCTTAGGCTCAGGGTGGCTCATATTTCAACTTATTAAATTTAACAATTAACATCTAACCATTAGCATGAATTAACTCAACCAGTAATCCTCACAACCACCCTGTGAGGTAGGTTAGGCTGAGAGATCTGTGACAGGCCCAAGGTGACCCAGAGAGTTCATGGCTAAGGGGAGTCTTGAACCAGGACCTCCCCATACAACCCAATACCAGTACCACACACTTAACCAATGCACCACACTGGCTCTCTCATGTGTCCCTGGATAACCTAGGGGTGTTTCCCCTCCCAGAGTGGATGGGTTGAAAATGGAAGATTCTGGGTCAATCCTGGAAGTGTGGTAATCTTACTCAAGCCAATCGGCTTCAAAGTGCTTTCTCCCCCTTTCTCCCACCGGCATCCTTCTCCCCCCATGACAAGTGGCAAAGGCTCGTTTCATAGCAGCAAACAAGACCACTCTCCAACCTCCCAGGCTACAGCCCTGCCCCGGCCCACTTACTAGTCACCTCATTTGGTTTGCCTTTTGTCTTGGCATGCCGTTTCCGATGGCCACAAGCAGTGCAGTGGTGGCAGACACCAGTAGGTGGCACCGTTGGCACCTACATGCTGTGAACACGACTTCCAATAGGAAAAGCAAAACGAGCCCATTCTCCACATAGTTAATTCAGTTTCACTGATCAAATGTGCATGTTAGATGCAGTGAAAAATATCACTTCTCCTGAATCTGCTGCCTAGTTTAAGAACATAAGAAGCGCCATACTGGGTCAGACCAATGGTCCATTCAGCCCAGCATCCTGTCTCCGACAGTAGCCAAGTTCAGAGAAGGGCACAAGAGGTCATAGTGGAATAACAGTCAGTGGTCTCGACTCCTGACCCACCTACCCCAATAGCCATTAGTGAAGGGGGAAGGGCATAGCTCAAGTGGTAAGAGCGCATGCCCTTCATGTATAAGGTCCCAGGTTCAATCCCTGACATCTCCACCTCAGGATCCCTGGTAGCACACCTGGGGGAGGCCTCTGCTGGGGGCTTGGAGGGGTCTCAGGTAGCACGCCAGGATGGCCTCTGTCAAAGACCCTGGAAGAGCTGGATTTGGACCTGAATTTGAACCCCTGCTGCCATGTCAGGTTGTGACAATACTGGGCTAAGACAAACCATTGGTCTGACTCAGGCAGTTTAGTTTAGTCTAGCCATTTATGAACATATTATCTTGAACCCAGTTATGCTACTGGCCTTCACACCATCATCTGGCAAGGAGTTCCGCAGGTAAATTGTATGTTGGGTGAAAGAGTATTTTATTTATTAAAATAAAACAAATAACTAGACCCAAAGAGAGAGAG
This sequence comes from Sphenodon punctatus, assembly GCA_003113815.1. Classification (NCBI taxonomy): domain Eukaryota; kingdom Metazoa; phylum Chordata; class Lepidosauria; order Sphenodontia; family Sphenodontidae; genus Sphenodon; species Sphenodon punctatus. The sequence goes on from QEPC01010859.1 coordinate 321,994, forward strand.
AGAGAGAGAGAGAGGACTCTCCCCCCGCCCCATACTGCTACCCAGTGTTTTAATATTAAAGCAGCTCTACTGAAGACTGAATGGCTACGAGGATTTGCAAGACGAATGTCTGCAAGAAAGTTCTGTGGTGATGGACAAACCAGAACAAAGGCAGGAAAACAGAGTTAAAGGGGCCATCGGTTGCAAAGCAGACACTGGAAAGGATCCCCAATACCGAGTTGCACAGTGATCACTGTTAACAAGATTATTTTTTTTTAAAGGAGCCCTCTCTTTTTCTCTCTCTTTCAACTCACCTGCTCGACAGCCTGTTCGTAGTGTCTAAAATTCTCCAACTCCCTCTTGGTCCGTTCACTGAGCTGCTGAAAAATCTGCTTCCGCCAGGCTGCCGTCTGTGCTGGCGTGATGGAGAGAGAAAGGGACTGCACAGAGGAGGACAGGCCTAAGGCAGAAATAAAGGCAACACGAGAAAATCGGAGATAAGGGGTGGCGACCCTTTTCCCTTCTGTGGCCTACTCTGAAAATCAGCCCCAGCTCTGCATGTTACCTAGGAGTTGGGGGGCAGGAGTGCTTAACGGGTGCACTCAGGATGGGGGCAGGAAGGCAAGCCCAGATCATGGATCTCTGCCATGGATCTGTCCCCCTGTCCTTGACTTTATGTCCTCATCTCCACTTTCTTCCCTGCGAGCACACTCTTCCAGCGCTTGGAGGTAGGGGCTGAATCTACAGGGCCAGATCCAGGATGGAAAAGGGCCAAATACAAAACAGCCACAGGCCAGGAATGTTGCAAATGATGCACAGTAAAGGATTACAGAATTACCAGACACTCTTGCCTCTGAGCAGACTAGAGGTGGGGAACCTTTTGCATCCCAGGGGCCATTTTGAAAATTAGTACAAGCTCCAAGGGCTGCACAGAGGTTAGGGGGGGCGCTCAGGAAGAGGAGGGTCCAGATCATGGATCTGTGTCAAGGATCTGCCCCCCGCCCCCTCATGTGCATGCCCTCATTTTCTTCACCCTGAGCACGGTTATCAGTGCTTGGGGATAGGAACTGGATCCAGGGGTCAGATTCAGGACCTGGAAAGGGGTCACACACAAAACCAGTCAGGGTCACATTTGTCCCCCAGGACTGAGGTTCCCCCACCACACCCCTGCCTTAGAAAGTCTGCCCCATGCCAGTTATAAAAGGCATGCAAAAGAGTTAAGTATTAGGGTGTCACGGATAATAGGCAATGCATGGGGGGGGAGGGGGGACAGGGATGGCACTTGCCCCCTATGTTTCCAGCAAGCAAAGGAGATTGTTACAATAATTTCTATAGTACTTTAAGTGTTAAAGGCTTTACCGTCCTTATAGCTGGCCCCTCACAACAACCCAGTGAGGAAGTTCATTATTAGGCCCATTTCACAGATGGGGAACTGAGGCTGCGAGAGAGAATGATTTGCCCAAGGCTACTCAGGGAGTTCATGAGGGTTTGAACCCTGCTCGCACTGTTTTCAAGTGCCCTGATGGAGCCGAAGAAGCAGCATGAGGACCAGCTAAAGGCAGAACCCTAAGAGAAGCAGACAATAGCCGGGCCAGTTCCATGCCCCGCGCATGGTGCGCACCAATCCCGCATTATTGGAGGATTGTGCCGTGTGGGTCCTGTGTGCACAGTACATGGAGTGGGGTTTGGGACTGGCAATGACCTATCTTCTCAACAGGGTGCAGGGCTGAGGGGAGAGGGGTGTTCCCCACTTTCAACACTGGCAGCTCACCCTTGGCACAGACTTGCTAATTTGTGACACCTTTCCTGATATTTACACTCCCCTCCACTTCCTCTAAAAGCCTCCCTACAAGACCCAAGGCCTGGTTCCCCGTCTAAGACGACTCCTGCATTACTGCACACTCGCAACACTCAGCAGCACATTCCTGGCTCCTAAAGACCAGGGTATAAAGCCAGGCGCCCCTGCGGCTTTGTACCTGGGACAGGAAATGTGTTCGTTATGCCTGAATGCGGTTAAGTTATACCCTGGAACTGTTTTGTCTCCTGCTCAGATTACAAGGGAATGAAGATTATCTCTATGTATGTTCGGCAGAAACATCACACAATCCCCACCAGCCGATACATTTATACAGCATCTTTTGTCCAAGGGGACCGTCCAACAGGAAGCGTACCCAGGGCTGGCCTTCCATGGGCGTGGGGAGGGTATTAGGTTTAGAAGCTAGTTTTCGGCCTGATTCAACTCATCACATCAGCCATATGCCGCAATAACAGCAATATAAGGGCTGGAAAGGCCAAAAAGGACACAATCAAGAACAGGACACAATAAAATACAGAGAAACCACTGAAACTCTTGCAACAGAGGGGCCCTCTAAGAGAACAAAAGAGCAAGGCTGCAGATAAGCACCCAAGCAGCATGGGCAATTGAGAGCCATCCATCCAGATAGGAGCTGCCTTGAAGCAGGAACCAGGACATTCTGGAAAACAAGGATGCAGATGAAGCCCACCCTGTCCTCAAGAGGAAGATGGTGCGATAGCATCAGGCATCACAATACGGCCTGATGCTTATCTCAGCCGATGTTGTGCCACAAACACGTTGCATCAGCATGAGGCAGCATTCTCACCAATGGACGCTTGAGTGCATATAAAAGAGGGCCCTTTCCAACAGAACTTCAGCTCAAGGCTTAAGGTCACTCGCTTTGCAGTGAACGTCTTGGCTTGAGTCCCTTTCCTGACTGTATACACACGGACACACTTCCTCGCTGGCCAGCAGCCCAACGATGCCGCCTGTTTGGACCCCCTCCACGTCTTCATCTGACCACTCAGCACGACTCCGACTGTGGCCACCGGACGCGTAAGATACTTAGTGTCTAGCTAATGGGGTTCTTAACCGGTAATACTGCCAAGTCCAATTATTAATGTTGCATCCAATAAAACAGAGTTGTACCTATACCTGAAGTGTCCTGATTCCTATAGCGATCATGATTCCAGCATAACAGGATGGGGAGGGGAGGGGAGGAGTCAGGGCAGGGCATTTAGGGAAGTGTTGCCCTAAATGCTCTGGTGGGGCCCTGGGAGGCTGCTCCCACTGCCGTTGATACTCCTGAGGCTAATGAAGGCCCACTGCCATTCCCCACCGAACGGGGCCTCCAAGGGCGCCGCACTGTTAGCAGGCCTCCTGCGGCTCTCCCTCTAGAGCGGCGGCAATGCTGAGGCTAGGTCTCCTAGAGTGCTCCCCTCTGGAACGATGGCAGTGCTGACTGGCAGACCAGCCCATCGCTCAAACCCATTGCCCTGGAAGACGCCTGGCCCCAACCCCCTGGGCCCCACCCTGTCAGTCCCAAATCTGGCCCTGAACATACTCACCCCCAGTATGGGGAGAGGCAAAGGTCTGGCCAAGTCCAAGCCTCTTCCAGCCCCAGTATTATATTACTGCTCTTATAATAGTGCCTGAGGAGGCCCTCGCTGGGGATGAGGGTCCCGACGTACCTGTCTGAAGATTGAACCATTTTAGGGAACTGTGCGAGTCCATGAGACAGCCTCCCCCAGAGATCCAGGCCCACAAGGGATGCTCATCGGTTCCATAATGGTCCTCAGCACCGACGGAGAACATGCCCAGGGAAGACAGACTGGATGTCTCCACGTAGGCACTGGCAGAGGCTGCTGGGTTCCTCTGGGCCTCCTTCAGGTCAATATTAGTCCACTTGAGCTCTGCAGGGTGGGAATCTGGATTGGTGGAGGAGTTCTTGGTGTCAGCCTTCTCCCCGTTGGCTGAAGGAGGGACTGTTTCTTCTTCACAAGTAGCTTCCTGAGGATCCTCAGCTGCATTTGCAGCTGCTTCGGCTGCATTGCTGCTAGCTGCAGCTCCTGGCAGGGGATCGTCAGCAAGATTCAGGGGGAGCTCAGTATCCGAGGAGAGATCCGTCTCATCCTGGATGACAGAGTTTGCTTGCTCCTTAACGTCATCGGTAAAGAAACAGCCAGCGCTTGGGAGGAAACAAATGACACAGGGTTAGAGCCACTTGCCCGTGCAGGGCAGAATTCTAAAATGGCAGCATTCCGAAACAGACAAAGATGGCGGGGACAAAAACCACCAGACCAGCCACTGCAACAAATTAACTTTGGTCCCAAGGGAAGAGAGTCCAGTCTTGTACTTTGGAGGTCATACATGTAAATCAATAACACAGGAAGGGGCGGGATTATTCTTTCTAAACATCCTGTCATGGCGGCTGCATTCCCGACAGGAATTCCCAGGAGTGCTGCCAAAAACAGTAACACCCCAAACCTTCATGGCCCCCCTTTGCCATCAACTCCCTCCCTGAGTCGACCTCCTCCTCCCTTCCCCTTTCGGTTGGGGTCCCCCAAGGCTCTGTCCTTGGTCCTCTCCTCTTCTCTATCTACACCCTGTCCCTTGGCAAAATTATTGCCTCCTATGGATTCCAATATCATCTCTACGCTGATGACACCCAACTCTCTCTCTCTACCCCCTCTCTCTCCTCTTCTGTCCACTCATGCCTCGTCAACTGCCTCTCCGACATCTCCGCCTGGATGTCCTGACGTCAACTCAAGCTCAACATGGCCAAGACCGAACTCCTCATTTTTCCTCCCTCCCCTTCCTCTCCCTCTAACCTGACCATCTGCATCGATGGGGTCACCATCCATCCCGTTC
>QEPC01010859.1:327210-447364 GCA_003113815.1 Sphenodon punctatus
CCTCAAGACCCACCTTTTCCTCGCTGCCTTTCCCAACGCCTGCTAGTCTTTCCCCTTACTCTTACTGTCTGCCCTCCTCTGCTGACTGCTGCTACCAACCTCTTTGTAACCAAGCCAAGCATACGCACCTGAGACTTCGCATCCGCTTGACTGTTTGTTTGTCTTCTCCCCTGTCTCTCTCACTGTCCCCTCTCCCTGTCTCTCCACTTTTTCTTTTAGATTGTAAGCCACCGGCAGGGATCGCGTCTAATTCTATGTTCTTTACAGCACCAGGTCACACTACTGGCGCTATATAAATGTTTATAATAAAATAATAATAATAATAATAATAATAATAACAACAACAACAACTTTCAAGGTCATCCACCTTGCCTGCCACTTTGATCATGTTCAACTACTTCTCTCCTCATCCCACAGCCTTCTTTCCACCTTCGCATCCAACACAAACTCCTAGTCCTTTCAAGGCTCGTTATTTCCTTTCTCCCCCCCACCCCGATCTCTCTGCTCTCATTTCCTATTACGCTCCAATCTGGAAACTCTACTCCACTGCCACCATCCTTGCCCCACTCCCCCCAGAAGGGCCAGAGTCTCTTGCTCCTAAACCCTCTTCATACCTTCTCCCATGCTGTCTCCCTATGCCTGGAACTCCCTCCCTGAATTATACTCTGCTCCCTTCCAATCCTTCCTAAAAATCTCTCTCTTCACTTAGGGCTTCCTTAGCATAGAGTGCTCACAGATGTTTCTCTTTATACAGTCCTATCTTCCAGGATTCCCTCCTCCTCTCGTTACTAAGCTAAGCAAGTGCCCCTGCAACTTCTCAGCTTTGTCTCTCCCTATGTTCCTCACTCCCTTATCTATTCTAGATTGTAAGCCCGTCGGTGGCAGGGACCTGTCACTGATTATGACTATGGCAGAAACGAGTAGAACAGTATTTATTCTCAAGTATTTCTGAGTAGTCAGGATTGGGCTTGGGTTTCCGGCAGCTCCTCGGTAATGCGACAAATAATCGGTAATTGCTACCGTGGTATTGTCCGTTGGTTGTTTACCACATCTGAGCCAATCACAGCGCATTCTCCCCTTCTTCTACCCCTCTACCCCACACAGTATAAGAGTAGAGCTTCCATTTTCCTTCTTGTAGGGGTAAACCCCCATGTTTTGGCAAAGTGAACCAGACTATGGCTAAGGCTGAAGCTGAGGCCTGCTCAGGCAAAGAGACCAGTTTTCTGGGAAACAAAACCCTTTTCCAGATGGTCAGCAATATGCATAATTTGTGGGTTGTAGGAGGTAAGCATCAGGTAAGCATTACGTGATTGAGGACATTACCGACGACTGAACACCGTATCCATTTCTCGGGTTCTCGGTAAAACTGAGTTGAATGCCGTGATGCTCGGCTGGAACCAAGTAGAAACCGAATGCTGAGTTTCAGCCCTAATCATGACTGTTCAGTGCCAAGCACAGGCTAGTTCTATGCTAGTTCTATAAAACTATGCAAGTTCATAGACTTGCATAGCTAGAAGGGGTCGCCAAAGAACAGCCAGCTCATTCCCTCCTACTCCTTCCCCATAAAGAGAAGGGATTAATTATGCCAAAACCAGAAACCAGCCCCGATGGATATCTACCTGACCTATTTCTAAAGCCTTCTAATGGTGGTGGATACCAGAGCATCCTTTGGTAACTTTTTTCCCAATGTTTAATGTCAATCTAACGGCCTACAACTTAATCACATTGCCCCATTGTCCTGCTCTCAGCGGCTGTGAGAAAGGGGGATGGAAAACTTTCCCTTCCTAGGGGCCACTTGGAAAATGAGTACATGCTCTAAGGGCCACACAGACTGTGGGGATGGGGATGGTTAAGGGGTGAGCTTGGGAAGAGGAGGGTCCAGATCCTTGTGTATATACCCTCGTCTCTGCTCTCTGACCCGGAGTGCTCAGTTTTTCACTGCTTGTGGGTAGGAACTGGATTGAGGGGCCAGATGCAGGAACTGGAAAGGGGCCAAACAAAAATGAGCCATGAGCTGCATTTGGCCCCTGGGCCTGAGGTTTCCCAGCCCTGCTCTAGAACAAATTTCAATACACCAGAAACCTCCCAATTCAGAGCCGCAGAGCAGGACCTCGAGAAGCATGTGAACCATGCGGATTTTGCTCCTAACTGGAGATGAAATTTCTCAGGCCGGCCATCAGTAACTGCCACTAGGGCTTAGCGTGTGGTTTCTGCAGCTTTCCCGACTTCGTTGAGGCTCCCAACCCGTCGAAAGGCCAACACTCAGCAGGGAATTGCCTGCTCATCCTCCAGACAGGGAACAGCAAGACGCCACAACAGTGACACCCAGGTGGAGGACACCCATTACGTGGCGATACTTCCATCTCCGGGACAAACTGCTGGTAACACTTCATCTGATCAGAAACCCAGCCCTGGAATCTGATTAGGCTCTCCAAACAGGCCTGCTTTAACACAGTTTATGTGCCACCATCAGTTTTTCTGCAGAGAGCTGTGTGATTCACTTGGAAAACGCCCAATACGGTGACACTTGTGCCAGAAGCGTGAGCAGTGTCTGGGGTTTGCTTGGTATAAGGACAAGAGGCATCTCTGGCTATAGGGTGCATGTAGAAACCCCATCTACCCCAAAGAGTTATCCTAAGGCGCTACGAGGCCTTCTCCAAAGTTACAGGCACCTCCTTCTCGCCTGGACGCGCCATCGCACATACCTAACTCCCAGTCCTGACTCCCAGTTCCTTGCTAATTCTAATTCTTCTGTGCGGAAGATTCTGCAATCTCTCTCTTCTCGCAAACCACCTGACTCAGGGGATGGAGGTAACACTTGCCACTGGTTCAAGTGGGAAACACGCAGGAGGTGGCGATAGTTTGTTTACAACCTGCCACGGGCTTCTTCCTCACGTACGTCTGCAAACACTGAGGAGCAGGCAAGCGGCAGGGACCAGTTGTTTCATCTGGTAACTGCATCAAGTGGGGTTCTACCGGATCACAGCTTCATCTTGCCACGTGTCTGCAGGGCTCTGGTAGGGAGAAGAAGGGGGGTCTTGTAGAGTTCTGTGGGCCACTAGAATTCCCACAAGATTCCTGACAGAGACTCCAGGCACTAGCAAGGTGAACCAGGATCTGGTGGGGATTGGGGGGGGCCTCTAGAGGCTTGCCAGAGCTCTGTAGGGTCTTGTCAGTCTGGTAGAGCAGGGCTCTTTGGGGGCTCTGGGGGCCTACAAGAGACCCACCGGCTCTCACTGGGCAAAATAGGGCTCTTGCAGGGTGAAGTGTTCACCAAGAGCAGAGGAGGCAATGGCAGGTCCCCAGACATTGAAGTGCCTGGTGACCACGGCCCCCACTTTCTATTGTATCCACTAGAGGGCGGTAGCCCCAAAATAAGCTGCCAGCCCAGGGGTGGGGAACGTTTTTCCTCCCAGGGGCCTTTATGAAAATTAGTACAAGCTTCAAGGGCTCCAAGATGTGACGGTGGGGGGTATTTTAAGGGGTGCACTCAGGAAGAGGAGGGTCCAAGATCATGGATCTGTCGCCAATCCTTGCGTGTGAGCCCTCCGATCTGCTCCCTTACCCTAAGCTCTGTGCTTGGGAGTAGGGACTGAATCCATGAGGCAGATCCAGGAACTGGAAAGGGGCCACACACACACACACAAAATCGATGCAGGCCACATTTGGCCTCTGGGCCTGAGGTTTCCCATCCCAGTGTTACCCAATAGCTGGGGACGTTTGTACAAAGGCATACCAGACATGCAGTGCCAGCCAGGGGCTGGATTAGCCTGGGCCTGGCACCTTCAGGCTTACATATGTTCACAGGGGAGGATTACATCACTGCGGACTTGCTAAAAAGGACCCCAGAATGGTGGGCCAAATTACTGGCCCCGCTATTCACCCAAATAAATAATATGGGTGTACTGCCGAAGTCTTGGTTGAACAGCATTGTTGTACCATTCCACTAAAAAGGTGAATTAAATTATCGCCCCTTCAAATTATCTCCCCATTAGTTTACTTAGTGTGGTGGGGAAGTTGTAGGCAAGTTTTTTGTTAGGAAAACTACAGTCCTGGTTTGACGACAGCAATGTGATCGTATTAGAACAAGTTGGCTTCTGGAAGGGGATGTCAACTGCGGATCAGCTTTTCACTTTGTTCCACTTTGTAAGTGACCAAGTAGCGCGCCACAAAAATTGTTTTATTGATTTACGAATGGCGATCGACTCGGTTAATAGGGAACGTCTATGGGCTAAGTTGAGTACTTCTTTGGTTGATCCTAGATTATTATTTTTATTAATTAAATTGCATACCAATAACACTTTACAAATTAGGTATGCCCCCTTCAAGCAACCTACTAAAAAAGTTCATGTCTTTCGAGGGGTTAGGCAGGGTTGCATACTGGCCCCTGCCTTATTCAATTTCTACCTTAATGATGTAATTGCGTTTCTGAAAAGTAGAGATATGCATGCGCCAAAGTTTGGTGACAGAAGAATCCCTGCGCTGCTTTACGCCGACGACACGGTGCTGATCTCTCAAACTCCCGTTGGTTTGAGGCGAGCTATGCAAATGTTCGAGGAATATTGTTGCACAGAAAATCTAGCTATCAATTATTCCAAAACAAAGGTTTTGGTAGTAGGGCTGCGCAGATCCCAAAATTTTCATTGCTGGTTTATAGGAAGCAATCAAATAGAACAAGTTAGCTGCTATAAATATTTGGGGCTAATTATAACATCTTCTTTAAGTTGGCAACTTCACTATGAGGCAGTTTTGAGCCTAACCAGTAGGACCTCTGCTGCCATTATTAGCTTTTACTTCAAGGATGGGGGCAAATTAGCTCCGCCTGCACTTCGTTTATTTAAAGCGAAAGTAATTACCCAATGTCTTTATGCATTTCCAGCTTGGGGTATTAGTTTTCTTAACAAGTTAGAAGTGGTGCAAAGCGGGTTCTTGCGTGCGATCCTGGGGATCCCCAAGGGTACACCCCAGGCGATAATTAGACATGAGGCGGTTTGTTCCCCTCTTAAATCATGCGTGTTCCCCTTATTAAAAAATTGGTTGAAGATTTTCTTATTTCCTGTCCAAGAAAAGACTCTTCTCTCCATGATAGTGAATAATGGATTTTCTCATCAATGGGATTCGTCAGTGGCCGTGGAAGTTTCCAGGTTGGGTTTTTTTAAGGATGTCTTAAAATCTCTTGGATTTAATGGCGCGTTTGCATTGATAAAGAGGAGAATCATGGACCAAGAGTTGCAATACGAGAAATCTCTCTTGGCCACCCAGAAAGTCGCCCCTGATTATCTAAGGATTAGTACTCCTAGCAATGGTCCCAGGTATCTAGACACTTGGTTGAATTTCCATCGTAGATGTTCATTTACTAAATTTCAATGTAATGTCCATGCTTCAGCTCTTTTAGTGGGCTGTTTTATGGGTATCCCAAGAGAGAAGAGGTTTTGTCCTCTCTGTGATTCCTTGGCACTTGAGACTATTGAACATGTTTGTTTGTTTTGCTTGTCCTGCTTACATTGTACCCAGAAGTAAATATTTGAGTGCTATTATCTCTGCCTCTGATATTCCCCCCACATTGCCGCTCCCAAAACTCCTTAGCCCAGTTGATTCTGGGGCTACGAGGTTGACTGCCACTTTTTGTGAGACTGCTATGCAAATTAGGCAAGCTAGTATTAATAGTGGTAATTAATTTAGGTCCTGACTTGCTATGGGTCTGTTTTTTACTTATTAGTTTCGCTTTCTGCCGAGGAGAAAGTGATTTGGGGTTGTATTATTCATTAGATTGCGGTTCGTTTGTACGGTCTGTCTGGTTTGGAACTTTTGATATATGTTTTGATTGTGCAAATTGTAATAGCCAATAGGCTTCACAATAAAGAAACTACTACTCCATATGTTCACCATCCCCTTTCAGATGGGGTTTGCTTTACCATTCACCTATCTTGGCGTAACAGTACTTCCTTCCCACATTAAAATCATCACACAACACCAAACCAGCAGCCGAAAGCAGGGCTCCTTCCGACACAACCCAACTTTCCTGGCACTACAACCTCCAGTGCCCCCTTGGTGACCAGCTCACCTCTTCCAACCTCAGCAGATCACCATCAACCTCCTCCTCATGCAGCAGTGGTTTTAGCTGCCAGAGAGGGAGAGCCATGTTCTTTAACCCTTCTGGGGGCCAGCACGCAGCTGCCACAAAGTAGATTTGATTTTTGAGGCTACCTGAGCAGGCTGGTCGCGCTTCCGGTCTGAGATCGGTCGCTGTCTCTGTTGCAGACAATTGCCTTCCACGCTTTCCCGCTCAGCTCACTGGGCGTGACCCCTTGTCGGAAATAAGCGGCTCGATCATCGCAGCCGATCCCCCAGACCTGGGAGAAAGAGAGAGTTTGGAAAGTAAAGGGGGGGGGGGCAGCATTAGTGAGTGACGATGGGCCCCAGTTAGGGGGTGTTTGGATCCCACACTAAGCCAGGCAGTTTCCATGGGCTCATCTCATCAATAAGGTAGGTATGATGTACAGCTCCTAGGTACTGTTAATAATGGTGTAGTGGGTGGGCCCTGTCACTGTGTAAGTGGCAGCAGGATTAGTACCAAACAGGCCCAATACTCGATTACGTTACACTCAGAATGGCTTTATTTACAGTTCCAGTGTAAACTTCCAAACTATAAACTTGTATCCCAAATGGGTGAGCCCCCCTATCCCAGACTCCTCCTTCAGAGTAAACTTCCCCCATCTCCCAGCCCTAGGGCCTCAAGCCAGGCCCCTTGCCTGCCAATTCCCAGGGCAATTGGCAAGACCTACAGCAGGCCCACTTTCCTAGGCCTCTCCCTGGAGCTTCCCCCTCTCAGCACTTCTGAAATTCATTGGATCTACACCGCCACCCTTTTTTTGCTTGCCTGTGGTAGCTGAGACCCCTTCCCCCACACACTTTGATTTCCTCTCTCCCTTCCCCACCTTGCCACTCCATTAGTTTGGAGATACCCCCTATCTCAGTGAGAGCATGAGCTAGGTGTTTGCCAGCGGATGCCCTCCTTGCAACGCCTCCAGAATACATTCTGTGCCACCAACCAGGGGGGTGGGGGTGTTACCCCTCAATTTGAGAAGCACTGCCCTATCAGCAAGGCCGGCCTTAGAAGTTGCGAGGCCCAAGGTAAAGATAAAATACAAGGGTCTTGATGGTCCCTCCCCAATGGCCTGCCCCCTTGGGGGCTCCCTGTGTGGGTCTCTAGAGGTGGCTATGTTTGAGGCCCTGCTGGAGTGGGTTCCCCACACCTTGCCCCCCTGGTAAAAACAGGGGGTACTATGGGACCCCCAGAAGTAGGGGCCCAGGGCGATCACTCTGGGTTGCCCTCTGGTAAGACCAGCCCTGCCTATCGGGCCCTCAGTTCTGTTGTTTCCCTCAGGCGCCCTCAGTTACTTTGCAGTTTGCTGCCACAGCCAGCTGAGAGCAGTCTGGACACACCAACTAACCCTTTCTGGATTCTCGGCATTACCTGGATAGGAAGGGAGGCATCCCCACCAACCCCTACTTTGGGTCTGGTCCTGCAAGGACTTTCTCATGGCCTTGTCTTAAGGACTCAATCTTTATACAAGAGGCAGGCTCTCTCTGCGAATGCACAGTGCCTCAAATCACTGACTGCCAGCTCAGGCAATCGGGCCCCTTGTGCCCTGTACCCAGAGGTATACCCTGACTGATAAAGGCGTTATGAACACAAAGGAATCCAGGCATGCCTGTGAGGGATTCTAATTGTCATAAAGCTGCTTTACCTGGTTATTTAAGCCTACATTCACCATCAGCATCTCACCAACCATTTCAATCCAGCTAGTGCCACATGGGTTGTGAGAATTCACACCTCTCCTGAACCAGACCTAGAATAGAACAAATTATTATGTCTATAGCACTTTCAATGTTCAAAGTGATTTACAGTCCTTATCTAGTTCACCCTCACAACATCCCTGTGACGTAAGTCCTTATTGTTCTCATTTTACAGATGGAAACAAAGGTGCCCAAGGTCACCCAGTGAGTTCAAACTGTGTGCTGCTACCTGCCAGTACATTGCTGAGAGCCATGGATGTGAGAAACCAGGCTGACAGCACGCACAGACTGATTGCTTTTGAATTCAATTTTTACTAGAGACACTTAATAAAGTATGCAATTTGCTCAATAAACCCAGTGTTCTGTGCACAGCAAAAGGTAATTTCCAGCCGGCAAGTGCTGGCAGGTATAAACCCAGATATGAACCTCCATGGGTGGGCAGAGATAGCAGACCCTCGACCGGCCCCTGAGTCAGAATAGCCCAGAAGAAAGAAACAGTGGGTGTGGCTTCTTCTTCCCATGGTTTGTCGCGGCTGTGAGTCATGGGGGGCTGGAGGGGGGGCGGCAGGGAACAACGCACGCCTGTGTATTCGGCTTGTCACGCTAAACCTGCACATGGCAGTTGAGTGGGGGGCTGCCCAAACGTACAAGAAATAGACGCAGAGGACTGGCCATTTATTAGGCTCTGCACACTAACATGCGAGTGGGGGACACGCAGACCGAACCCAGACTCTAGGGGGCTTATCGTCTCATTTGTTAACACCTTCTATCTCGGTTTCCCCATTAAACAGGGATGAAAATCCGGATTTTGCAAAGTACGTCAAGATAGTTTCCTTGTAAAGAACATTCCTAAAATCCAGGACCACCCTTAGAAAAGGCAGGGCCTGGAGTAAGGGCACCATGGACAGGGCTGCCAGGATAGGACATTTGGGCTTGGGGAAGACAGTAGCTTCTGCCCCAGGAGCTGCTTTGACAAGTGGCAGTGGCACCCACCTGCCTGTAGCAGGAGCCTCAGGTGTTGTTAGGGATGTGGTGTAGTGGAGAAGGCGCTGGATCTGGACCTGGGAAACCAGGGTTTGAATCTTACCCGAGCCAATGAACTTACTAGGTGGCCTTGGGCAAGTCATAATCTCTCAGTCTCAGTTTCCCATCTGTAAAATGGGAATGTGTGCGTGTCTGTCTTTCCCTGTGTTCCCCCCTTATCCTTATCCGTCTTAAGACCATAAGCCCACTGAGCAAGGACCCGTTTCCCAAATCTCTGTGTATGCCTAGTAATGCTATAGAAATGCTAAGTAGTAGGGTGGGGGGCCTCCAGCATATGGTTGCCACTTCTGCTGGTTTGACTCCAAGACTCCTGTTTTGGAGTTTCAGGGTCAAACTGCAAGAGGAGGCCACCCTACCCTGCCCATGGGGAAGTCTCAGGCCCAATACGAAGACTCTGTGCTGCTGTTGCTGGGGGCGAGTGGGTAGGCAGTGCTGATGCTCCTCAGGGTGGTTCCCAGGCTGGGGGTGGGGGGTGTCTTTCCAGGGCAAACACTTCTGTGGGGACCATGGGTCCCCTCTAGCCCAAAGCACTCAGCCCCAACTCCTGTTGGCAACTTCGGGGCAGGGAGAGGACCCTGCTGTACAGGAAGCTTAGGCCTGGGAGCTTCAGGTGTGGCAGAATAAGCTCTGGAGTTTCCCAGAGCTGATGCTTCCTGCAGGTCCCCTCTGCTCCCCTCCCTAAAGCAGGCCCTAGCAGGATTCTCTGGATGGTGCAAGCAAGCCTCACTGGTGAGGGGGTGGCTTCATTAGACTCCCCTCTCTGGACACCTCTCTACACAGCTACTCAAAGGTTTAGACAATTAAAACGCATTCACGAATCTGGCCCCAAGATCGTATTTAGCAAAACCTCAAATACAAATTGGGTATCCTGGTAAGAATCAGAGCGAGAGCTGTCGGAAATAAAAACAGAGAATGGCTTCTCTAAGCAGAATGCATGGATTGCGTATGACCCCTGGCCCCAGGTCCAGGATTTGCTATATTCAGTCTGGGAGCAGAGCAAGCAAGCACTGCTAAATCAAGGGATCAGTGACCTTCGGAAGAACTAATATCTTTCTAACCCTGGTGATTAGCAAAACACAGGAGACTTTAAAAGCCAATGATAGTGACCAGGCCTTATACCTGGGGTGGAGATTGAACCCACAGGTCTCTAGGCAAAATACCATTATCATCCCCTTTCCAATTCCTGCATCTGGCCTGTGGATCTAACCCCTACCATCAAGCATCAGCCCTTTCCTAACGTGGCCACCCCCCTTCAGATCATCCCAATGCCGAGGTGCTCCAAAGAGAGAGTGGCCTCCTTGGAAGGGGGCAAGACAGTCCCTTTGTCTCATCCCTTCCTAGCATTGCGCTGCTCCCTGCCCAAAATGTATGGGGGGGGAAGGTACAGGCAAAATCCAGGGAGGGGGCTGCGAGAACTCTCCCTTTCCTCCTCCTGCTACTCATATGTCTGCATCCTGCAGGTCTTACAGCATCGGGAAAGTGATGGGATAAAATGAAGGCCTACAGGAGCAAAGTCTTTGCATTAGCGACAGCTGGGTTAGCAGCGGCACTCGGGCCTAATTTGAATTTGGCTCCATTGGTCGTAGCACCTTGCTCCACAGGGGGTGACTTCTCCCTGCATGGAGGGTGGCTGAGCAGACACACACACACTGTGGGAGGAGTCAGGCAAAAGGAGACACTGTGCACCCCACAGCTGCTTTGGGGGAGCAAGATCCCCCAAATTACTGACATGGCATAAAGGTACCAGAAAAAATCCATGCACGATGGGAAAAAAACACACAAAACAAAGCAAGGAAAAGTACCAGAAACGGGGCTCAAAGCCTCTTACTTTTCTGTCTTTGGTAATGGCCCACACCACATTCACGCCCACCGAGACATGCAGGATCCCATTCTCAGGCACAGGAGGTTCCACTATTGTCCAAGAAACGCCTGCCAAAGACAAAGACAAAAGACTGAGCATAGCTTAACCTCTTTTTTGTTTTGGAGAGAAGTCTCTCCTACCCGGCTTTAACCCCCCCTTTGTTCCCAGGAGTAGGAAGTTTAAAGAGGAGTTACTCGCCTCCACAAAGGAAGTGGCATTACAGTGCAGAGGGAGGCATCTACCTCTCAGTAGCATTTACTACCTGCTCTGCAGGGAGCAAACTGCATTCCCGACACCTCATTTACAATCAGCAGTGCTGTCAGAATGATGGTTTTGGAGGGCAGCTCTTCAATCAGAGACGCCTTGCCTCCTTTGGGAGTGTCTTTGCCCCACCCTTTCCTGATGTGGCTTCAGCCCCATGGGGAGTGGGCGCATCTTGGGTAGCAAGGAGGCAAATGGGTGGCGGGGAAATGGCCTCTGCCGGCACTCATGTTTACAGCTCGCTCACTCTCCGTCATGCCGCCTTTTGTTTTCGTCAGCCTCCTGCCCTCCACAATTCATCCTCATAGGAAACAAACTGCTCAGGAGACTGCTGACCCCACAGAAAGGAGAACAGGGAAGGAGAGGGGCAATTCAATCCCTGATTCTCCCTGTTCATGGGGAGAGGTGGTTACTCTAAAGTAACTCCCCTGCCTAAGGCTAGGCCTGTGGCTGGGAGCCTAGGAAGGGACTCTCCCCCCCCCCCCCCCGCTGGAATTTACCTTGTGGGTTATTTCTATCAATCCCTTCTCTCACAATGGCTTGCCCTTCCCAGAGCGTTGCCCATAAGAGGTCATAGGGCCCACAGCTGATCTGGACGGCTTCACCAGGGGTGGCTACTAAGGACCACGAAGAGCCTTCGGGATTGTGGTGACAGACATCCTCCCGGTACCACACCTAGGCAGACAAGATACTCTTACAAACACGCCTCTGCAACAGGAAACAATCGGAGCTTTTATAACGGCAGGCGCCGAGCCAGCCCCTGAGAGGGGCCAGCCTTGCACTCCTCTAACCACGGCCCAATGTTTTTCCAAAGAGGCTGCGGGCTCACCTCCGCGCGGCATTTGCCGATGCAGATTCCACAGCTGCGGCCCATTTCCCTGTGTACCCAGGGAGGAGGCTCTGCTCTAGACAAGCTTTTATAGCATGAGCCAAACTACACGGGGCTCAGGAGCGGTTGTCACAAGATCTGGGCTTACTCCAGCGCTGAAAGCCACTAAGCAAGTTTCAGAGCATGTTGAATCAACTAAGGGTAAACCACTAAGCTAGGAGCCCAAACCCTCACTTCCCTCGGGGACTATGCACAAATACCAGCCCTTGCAGAGAGAAGACCCTCTCAAAGGTGCTCTAGCACTGCTCTCCACTTAGTTCAGGAGTGGGGACCTCTGGCCCATGGGCCAAATCTGGCCTGTGGCTGGTTTTTATTGGGCCCCTCCTCCAATTCCTGGATCTGGCCCATGGATCCAATCCCTACCCTCAAGTACTGAATGAATGAGCCCAGGGAAAGGGACCAGAGAGGAGGGCATGGATTCAAGGATAGGGGATAAATCAGGGGCCACTTTGAGCATTAGTCCAAGCATCAAGGGTCGCACAGAGGTTGGGGATCGGGGTGTTTATGTGGGGTGCTCAGAAAGAGGAGGTCCCAATCATGAGCAGGCCCAGTTCCTTGGGTACATGCCCTCATCTCTGCTCTATTACCCTAAGTGTCGTTTTTCATTGCTTGGGGGTAGGAGCTGGATCCAGGGCCAGATCCAGAGCTATATAAATACTAGCTGCAGGCTGCATTTGGCCTGAGGCTCCGCCCCCCTGATCTGGATCATTTCTATCCTTCAGCCATTGTGATCACGCTCCTTTTAACGCCCCCTGGCTCCCAACTCCCATCCAACCCATGAAGCTTGGACTCATTTTTGGAAGCCGGCTACAGGAGGGAAAAGGCTCATCTCTCCTGCCTTAGTCAGACAAGGTTTTTATAAAGGAAGAAGACTTCAGCTCCAGTATTTACTCACCGTACAGAGTGCAGCTCACTCTGAGGAGGCTTTATTTGCTTGGTAGAGCAGGGAGGGGGAAAGGCCAGCAATGAGACATCCCTTGCTCAATATACCCCTGCTCTGGGGAGGGAGAGAAGCCTGCACTGATTAACCACAGCATTTGATTTCTGCAGGAACTTCCATCCGGAGGGCTCAGGACACACACCAGGGGCTCAGGGGCAAATCAGTAAATAACTCCCTTGGCCAACAGGCTAATAAGCCGAGTCATGGAGCAGTGGGGGAGCCTTTTCCCTCCCAGGGGCCACTTTGAAAATCAGTACAAGCTCCAAGGGCCACACAGACGGTGGGGGTGTTTAAGGGGTGCGCTCAGGAAGGGTCCAGTTCATGGATCTGTGCCGTGGGTCTTTGTGCGCATGCCCTCCTTCCTTCCTCCTGAACTCTCTCTTTCAGCGTTTGGGGGCTGGGACGGGATCCAGGGATCAGAGCCAGGTACTGAAAGGCCAACGAAGAACTGGCCCCCAGGTCGGAGGTTCCCCACTTCTCAGTTAGAGGCTGCCACCCAACCCCAGTCCAATGGGTCCTGGCTCAAGTCAGGCACATTGTCCAGCAATCAAGCCTATAAGGCTCAGACTCCTCACCCCGCTGCGATGTCAGCACTTGCTACAAGGGGTGGGGCTCTGTCAGAACGGTCAGGACGACGGGTTTTTGCTTCACCGCTTTCTGACCGTTCCCTGCCCTCTGGAGTGGTGTGAGGTCATAGCCCTGCCAAAGGGGTGGAGCCACTCTCAGCTAGGTTAGGCCGGGCTATGGAGGCGCAGGGCCACCTTCAGCCTGGGGTTTGGGTCAGGCTCAGGGCCTGCTTGGCCTGGAATCCAGTAACTAATTTAGTGCCTGACAGAATCCCCTCCCTCGCACCGAGGAGCCTTCCTATTGGCTTTCAACTCATTTGGTGAGGTACTAAAGAAACTAAAACCAGGTCTTATTCAAAACCCAGATTAGGAGGCCCAACTAGAGCCCAGCTCAAATTTGGAACTGATCTCAACTGCATTGGGCCCAAGCCCAGCTTAATGCAGCTGGGCTCTTCTAAGCCTCGGCCTCCTGTGCATAAGCGGCCCCATTCCTCACGAAGCGCCACAACGCCACAGGGCTCTGGGGAAGAGGGCGGGGGAGAAACCTCCATTCCCAATATGCCCATGCCCCATGCAGCACCGTATGCCAAGGTGCTGCAGTAGCGGTGGGGCTACATCAGAACTTTCCCTCTCAGTCTCTGACTCGCTGTGCTACCGTTTCAGCACCTCTCGGAATTTCTGCTTCTGCCACCGTGGAAGCACACAACAAGAGGGCTCACGGAGCAATCAATAGATGAATGGAAACGAACTGGTAACTCAGTAAATGGTGCAGAATGGAAAACGGCAACTTGGGAATGGAAACGGGAACTCGGGGAACTCGCCGGACACTGGACACCATTTAATGTCCATTCAAGATGGTTTGGGTACCGCAATTTTGATGGATACACCGGTTTTCGCAGGTACCTGCTTCAGCTCTGTTTTCCCAGTGCTCGGACTTACACACCAGGATTCACAGTCTCCGATTTAACATTAATGCAAGACAGAAGCACGCAACGAAAGGTTATACCCTTCCTTGCAGAGAGACGGCCCAGACAGACAAACGGCCAGCTGGTTCATCGGTGATTTCCCATCCGCCAACAGAAATATCGTTGAAAGGATCTGGCATCTGCTTGGGATCCTCCTCGCACGGGATCTAAAGTGAAGAAAGGGCTCGATTCAGAGGCCAGAAGCAGCAAAGCGGTCCTGAGAGCTAGTTAGTGGGCCGTGGGAAATGAGTGCCTTGTCTCTGCTTCCAGCATACAACCCTTTGCACCAGAAAGCCACCCCAGGGTCTAAACAATCTGAATGCTCACTTGGGACAAAGAATTCCCAGTCCAAACTCAACAGGACTAGTCACTAGCTACAGGCCCCTGCCACTCACTGCAGGTTTCAAAGCTGGGTGATGACCAAGTAAGTAACCAAAAAGCAATAAAAGCAACGGCTGAAGTGTGAAAGCAGCCCAAGAAAACTAGACACCAAAACTGAACAGAATTTGGGTACAAAATGTCCTTGTAAATCCTGGCCCTGGGAAAATTTCTCATGCTTCTGAAAGGTGTGCAGTTGGCGGTTGTGAAGTCCTGATGCCATTACAGCCCACAGAACTGAACCACCACCCTCAGCAGAAACGGCAGCAGATGGGCCAACGCTTACACCGCTGCATCTTCCTTACACCTCCTTGGGTGACTTAAAGCAAAAGACAGAGACCTTTGCCCAGGTGTCCCGCGATTTGTATCTCCTGTATCGAATCCACCTCCTGCGTCGGACGCAGGAGTTCCACTTCTTATCCTTCGCGTAGGTTGCTGGGAAGTCCATGGCGTACGTCCAACCCTAAAAGGAGAGAAGATGCCTTCCATAAAGATCGGGAGAAGATGGATGTATTCAAATAGAAAGCACAGAAGAACTCGACACAAAGCGCATCACTGCAAAAACAACATAAAATTACTACGTGCTCAAAGACGTTACCTGCCAAGTTCTTTAATCTTTAGGACTGAAACGAGATTTCACCCGTCTTGAAAATCTCGTCGAGAATTGGCTTCTCGGTGAGATTTTTTTCATCTCGAGAATCTCACGAGAATCAGGCATTCCCACGAGATTCTTGAGAACCTCAAAATACACCACCCCCCACCAATGGTCTGTGCATGTGCAAAAACCAGCTGCCAGGGGCGTTTTGAGCACACACCGACCATTCTTTGGCTACTTTTGAGATTCAATCTCGCAAGATCTTGCCAGGGTTGTGAGATTCTTGCAAGAATGAATTTCATTCTTGTTCCAGTCCTACTTTAAAGTCTAGAGAGAGGGTGGTTTGCTCTCAAAGTAACAGGTGAAGACAGAGTAGTCCAGATAATATCTTTTATTGGACTAACATACGGTATGCAAGCTTTCACGCCACACAGGGCCCTTCTCAGGCAAGTAAAAAGTCAGAACGATCCATTATGAGATACAACACTAGCCACTCAGTTGGGCAATAAACACACACTTGCCTGTTATATCTGTTTGTACAAACACACTTTGTGCTGCACACTTAACACAGGCCGTTTTCCCAGAAGGCATGGATATGGACGTCATGTAGGTACCACATGCACGTAACGGTTACTAGGTATGGATAAGCCTGCTGTCGTTTCTGGTCTGCGGTTGACCAAAATACCCTAGGAATCCCTTGCATCATGGGACAGTTTCCAACCAACAGCTGGTGGGAAGGGGCTATCAGGTAGCCCTAACTGTAAAACCAGCCAACCTCCCCCCAGATGACATCGGTGATTTCAACATGCAAGAGATTTCCACAAAATTAGCATTATGTCAGGTAACACACGCATAGACTGAACAAATACAAGGCAGGCTGCTTCGTCTATCTTTTAACCTTTACAGATGTTACAAATCAAATTTCAACGCCCCTACAGGGCAGGTAAGGAGTAGATAAGACATAACCAGAAAATTAACCTGGGCCTCAGTTTGGGGGGGGGGGACGGGGGGCGGAGGGGACTGTGACCCCTGGAATGTCCCTCCCAGCCCACTTACATCTCACTGACCCAACTGCTGCTAGGTAGCCCCCAGCCAGGAAGGAGAACTCCGTACCACTGCTATCCCTGAAATGAGCTGCTGCCAGGTACATCTTGCTGCTCTGGTGCCAAAGAGCCCGTTTGGAAAGGGTGGGAAAGGTTTTGGTTCTGCCCCTCCTTCCTGATTGGTGGCTGCGACATGCTTGATGATGATGAGGATTTAGAAACAGGAAAATGGGCTTTCAAAGATACAGCAGCCCTACTTTTGAGGAGGGGAGACATGCCTGATTGGGAAATTGAGAGGGCGGGAACTCCCGTCACCTTGTTACACCAGCGATGGCAACCAATGCTACTTTGGTACCACAAGATGTGTAGATTTTAATGCCAGACAGAAACGCTATCTCGCACATCGCAAGCCCCAAACTTTCACTCTTGTCACTTCTTCATCAGGCCCAGAACATCTGGCTGAGCTGGCTCACAGCCAGGAGAAAGAGGTCTAGCTTTAGAAACTTCGAGTGGTAGAGTATCCACCACATCCCTAAGAAAGTTCGTACGGCAGCTAATTCCCTTCTCACCGTTAGGAATCTACACCTTAACTCTAGCTTGAGTTTGTTAGGCAACATCTCCCATCCAAGGGACCTCACCAAGTCTTTGTCTGTCAGAGCCAATTACCATGAGGAATATCCTCCTCCGCCCTATGTAGGTGCTAATGATATTGAGTTGCTAGTACTTTAGGGCTCCATTCAAGCTCCATGGACCTCCATGGGCATCGAACGCTTTCATACTACAGAGACATGCCTTCCAAGGGAGAAGCAGTTCTGCTTAGATCTGAACTGCCTTTTAATTTGAGACATGTGGATTCCCTGTTGGGCGTTATTCACCTACCCCTTTCTCTGTTGGTTCCCCTCCAATATTTTCATCCACATACCAGTCAGACTCCCACTCCCAATGCGGCGACGGCAGCAGGAAGCTTTCAAGCTGCTGATGCTTCAGCCCGCTTACATCACTCCATTGCCAGCGGTCGCTGGGCATTAATTTCTCACAAAAGCCACCAACTGGATTCCAGCGCTGCCGGGAGAGAGGGGAATAACAAAACACATATTAACCCCTTCAAAGCGGATGAGGGCGTGAGATCACAATAGCCTTGGGACTTCTCAGCAGGGTGCTGATCTAGTTCCACCACCCAAGAGACGATCCGGAGGAGATGAAAAGAGGTATCCAAATACCAACTCATACATCAGAGTAACCTTCAGATATCCGCTACTCCTTTTGTGGCAGGGGGGGATGGGGATTTTCCTTCGGAAATTCATTTTTTAAAAACGACCTAATATTCGGCATCAAAATGTGCTCTTTGGAGGAAAGGGATGGAATTTTTACAAAAACAAAAAATGACACCTGAAATGTTTGAAGGATCAGTGGCTGATTCATTAAGGCTAGAGTGGTCATACCTCCCCTTTAAAAGAGGACGGTTATGAAAAATACATGGTGCAAGGCTGCACTGGAGCCAATTGCAGTATATATCTTTCATAAGCATCTTCATTTAAAGGGGACGCATGGCCACCTTAATTAAGGCAGTCAGCTACGTGATCTGGAGCCTCGGGTTATCCTAAGCACGCTCTTTAAGTGTCTTCGTTCCCAACTCTTTTCTGGCCTGCAAAGTTCGTACTCATTTCAAAGGAGGAGGAGGGCAAAGGTTCTTCCCCTTGCCCCCCATAATATGGGCAAGAGAGAGTACACTCACAAAGCTCTGCATGATTTAGTATCTAATACTTCTACTTATCATTTCTATAGCACTGCTAGGCATGCACAGAGTTTTCCAGTCACAGATTTTCAGAGACAGGTCCCTGCATGGTGGGCTTACCATCTAATATGGACAAGGGTGTGGGGAACGCAGGGACAGAGAGACACACACATATTCCCATTTTACAGATGGGGAACTGAGGCTGAGAAATTGTGACTTGACCAAGGCCACCCAGTAAGTTCATGGCTAGGGCAGGATTTGAACCCTGGTTTCCCAGGTCCAAGTCCAGCACCTTATCCACTACACCACACTGGCACCGCGCCTTCAAACAGTATCACCACCCAAGAGAAAGAGTGTTGACGTCCGTGCTGACTACAGTTACATGACATGGGAAAACAGAGCAGTATAAATAACTAATCCCAGAGCTCACAGGCTCCCTTGCTGAAGAACTCGTGGCAAGTTACCCAGATAAGCCCATGACTTGACATACCTGATTCTCGTAGGTCTCTTCCTGGTATCGGATGGGGACGTCGCTGGAGTGTATGTAGACATAGACCTGGTGGTCACAGGCTATCCCCCAGCAGCACTGCTTGACGGCAGAGACCCGCTTGAACTCCAGCTGCCCATCTTTGCAGAGTTCCCAGTACTGGCCGATGGTGGACAACGTGTAAACCCTGCCAAAGATATCCACGGCCCACAAGAGGGAGCTGGAGGCAGCCATGGCTGAAAAGCAAGGACAGAAAGGTGTGTTAAAGGGCAGCTCAGGGTCAACCGAGGCTACTCTTTCTGGCTCAGGCTTGGATGCCGAATGTCACAGCCTCTGCCTAAGAGTAAAGACCTGGCTCCTCAATTCCCTGCCGAGATGTGTCGACATCACAGTGTTCCCCGCCCAGTCCTGGGGCAAGGACCTGTGGGTTTCAAGGCCACAAAGAACTGACTTTCCCCCAGGAAGTGCCGGACAACTGCCCTCAGGACCAGCAGTGGCAGCACCTCCCCAATGCTGTTCACAGAATCTTAGAGCTGGAAGGGACATCAGAGGGCATCTAGTCAAACCCCCTGCTCAGTGCAGGAAATCCACAGCTGCAGCATCCCTGTCAGATGGCCGTCCAGCCTCTGTTTGAAAACCTCCAGTGAAGCAGAGCCCACCGCCACAGTCTGTTCCACTGTCAAACAGCCCTTAATCTTAGGAAGTTCTTCCTAACGTTTAGCCGAAATCTGGCAAGGAGTTTGTAAGGAGATGGGGATGGGGAAGCCAAGGTCAGAGACGGCATAAAAGAACCCCACATACCCGAAGGCGGGCCCCCACAGGGGGTCAAAGAGGCAGGAGGTTGGAGACACAAGGGCGGGCACCCGGCACGGGGCCCGGAGCGAGAAGCCCCCCGCAGGGGGAAGGCAACATACAGAAACTGACAGCCACGCCGAAGGCAGATGCAGGGGGCGGGGCCACAGCCCCGCGGCGTTCGGCGCGGCTGCGGGAACGTGGGGGCGGGGCCAGCCTTACTTAAGGGAGACAGAGAGAACCCAGCGCTGGCGGAGATCAGCAGCGCGGTGAGACTGGCCCCGAGCGAATTGAGGAGAAAGAAAGAGAGAGAGAGAGAGCAGCGAAAGTGAAGGAGAGTGCGAAGGCCGCGAGAGTGAGCGTGTTGGAGCGAGTGGGGTGAGTAAGCGGGTGCGAGAAGAGTGTGGGTGAGGGGAGTGCAGCGCGTGCGTGGTGTGGGATAAAGTGGAGTTCACCCCCCCTTACCTAGCTCTGTTTGGGCCCTTCCCTACCTGTGGCAGAGGGTGCAGACTTCCCTACCGTACCTTCCCGGGTAGCCTCCCCCTGTGGCCCTACCCCCAGAGCACATTAACCCTTTCCCAGTCCCCGTTCGGAGCACTAAGTAAGTTGAGTGTGTGCGAGGGGTTGCAAGCAAGCTCGAGAGAGGGGGCTCTGCTCGAGGTTGCGTTCCTCCACCCCAATGATGAACTGGCCCAGCCTCGCTGGAGCTATTTATTGGCCAACCAATATCCTGAGGGGTCGTTTTCCTCGACTGACTCGAGTCAGGCCCTGCGAGGGAG
This sequence comes from Sphenodon punctatus, assembly GCA_003113815.1. NCBI lineage: Eukaryota > Metazoa > Chordata > Lepidosauria > Sphenodontia > Sphenodontidae > Sphenodon > Sphenodon punctatus. The sequence goes on from QEPC01010859.1 coordinate 347,346, forward strand.
GAGTGTGAGTGTAATAGTCCTAGACGGGTTTGGTGGCATCCGTGGGAAGAGTTCTGCCGATGTGCCTAAAGCTCCTACCGGAGCCCTATTCACACCAGGCCCGAAGCTCCCTGGGCCAGAGGCAGGGGTGAGGCCGTGGTGGGAGTCTTAGGGGCTGCAACAGAACTCTTTGCTTCCACTGCTGCAGGTGGGGGAGGGGGCACCATCATGACACTGCTCCTCAGGGTGGTTCCTTGGCAGGCACAGATCCTTCTGTAGGGCCCTAGCCCCACAGAACGCAGAGGCTGTGGCTGCAGCCACACCTAGGACTCTGGGCTAGGGTAAGGGCCCTCTTCCTCCGGGACTAGTAGCTGGCCCTGTGGTAAGCATCTGCCTAGGAGCTTTGCAAACAGTAGCATAAGCTGCCAATCCTGGAGTTGGTGCTTCCGATTTCGCCTAAGGCCGTCCTTGGATATGGGGAATGAACTCACACCTAGAAGTGGAGCTTCCCTCACAGGCCTCAGAGGCCTGACAGGGTTTGAGGCACCTTAATAAGGCTGCATCGAGAAGCAAGCACACTGCTACTGCCAGGTAGTGAACCAGGGTAGTTCACATGATCCATAAGAACAGAAGAAGTGCCATACTGGGTCAGACCAATGGTCCATCTAGCCCAGCATCCTGTCTCTGACAGTGGCCAATCGCGGTGGCTTGGGAGAAGCACCCAACAGGTTACAATGGGGGATCCATTCCCTGTTGTTTTCCCCCAGCTCCCGTCATGTTCCCTGATCCTGTCTGGCTAATAGCTGCTAATGGACCTGTCTTCCAGAAACTTGTCCAAACCTCTATTAAACTCAGCTATAGTACTGGCCCTTACCACAGCCTCTGGCAGTAGATTCCACAGCCTAATTATATGCTGAGTGAACAAATATTTTCTTCTATTTGTTTTAAACTTGTCACCCATGCGTTTCATGGACTGTCCCCTAGTTCTAGTACTAGCTGAAAGGGTAAATAACTGTTCCTTGTTTATTAGTTCCACACCACTCAGGATTTTATATCTCTATTATATCTCCTCTCAGTCGTCTCTTCTCCAAACTGAAGAGCCCCAACTTACCAAGCCTCTCCTCATATGGGAGCCCTTCCATGCCCTTGATCATTTTTGTTGCCTTCTCTGCACCTTTTCTAGTTCAGCGATGTCTTTTTTAAGATGGGGTGACCAGAACTGCACACAATATTTGAGGTGCGGTTGCACCATTGATTTATATAGAGGCATTATGACATCCTCCATTTTATTCTCTATCCCCGTCCGAATAATTCCTAACATTCTGTTTGCTTTTTTGACTGCTGCTGCGCACCATGCTGTGAATTTCGTTGTACTGTTCACAACCACCCCCAGATCCTTTTCCTGAGTGATAACTCCTAGCTTAGTACCCAGCATTGTGTACACATATTTTGGATTATTTTTCCCTACATGCATCACTTTGCACTTGTCCACATGAAATCTTATTTGCCATTTAGACGCCCAGGCACCCAGTGTCATAAGATCCTGTTGCAGTTCCTCGCAGTCTGCCCGTGTTTTAACTCCCTTGAATAATCTCTCCATTGTGAAAACTGACCATTTAGTCCAACTCTTTGCTTTCTATCTTTTAACCAGTTTCTGATCCATAGTAAGACACTATCTCCTATCCCATGACTTTTTAATTTTCTCAAGAGTCTCTCATGAGGGACCTTATCAAATGCTTTCTGGAAATCCAGCTACACTATATCTACCAAATGACTGTGTCTCCATTGCTTACATTTGGGACCAACGGGGGGAGGGAGAGAGAGTGGGGGGGAGGGGGGTGCCTCCCTTCCTCCCATGGATAGACAGAGGACTTCAGGCTCCAGAGTTGACCAGCCAGAATATTCCGCCAGCTTCATGTTCATTAAAAAAAGAAGAAAGATCCTCCCAGCAGGGAATGCCCAGGACATGAACCAACTGCCTGATCAGCCCCAGCGACAGGAGGGAGCTCAGATAAATTTCTGAGGCAGGATTCGGATTTTTAACCAGATTTTATTGTGCAAAACAAAACCCATCCAGCGCGGCAACTGGAAGAGAAAGGACATGGTTGTAAACCAATGAGAGAAAAAGGGACACTCTAACCCTGTTCCATTGTCTTTGGAAGAGCACCTTTGCCGGTGGCACAGCAAAGCTAGTAAACCTGAGTTTGTCTCCTAATTATGGGCCCCCTTAAGGGCTAGACATTGGGGTTTCCAGGGTGAGAGCGCCCATTTCGGGCTGCCACCACTCTGGAAGAGCTCCGGGTAGGAATCCTGCTCTAAGCCGCCAACGCACAAACAGCCAGAGCATCACTAGGACATTTTCAGAGTGGGTGGGGGAGGGCGCAGGGCCAGCACATCACCCCACCCACTCTGAACATTTCTTAGTGGAGCTCAGATGGCGTTTTTAAACGAGACGCCCCCCACGCACGGACACCCAGCATCCACGTGGGAGAGCGCTCGCATGAATTTGGTGCATGGGAGTACGTGCTCCCGTGACGCACGCACACTCACCCTGTCCACACACGAGGCACTCTGGAAAAAGCTCGAGTGGGGACGAGGTGGGTGGTTCGTGGACAGGGCGGCCGTGCATGAGGTCACTCGTTTAAAGCACCCCCCGTGCACGATGCCCTCGTACCCGCTCCATGCACTGACCGCGGACACACACGCTCACACCCAGCCGTCTCATTTAAAACCACCCAGACTGTTTGCAGAGAGCTCCCCCAGAGCTCGACTGAGCCCCTTCTTTCCATGGTAGCTGTGCTCATGACCTTTGCTCCAACAACAAAGCCCTAAGAAAACTAGCCTGTTCTCCCAGAGTGATAACGAACAGTGATGGAGCAAGAGGGAGACTATTTCCTGCTAAAAGAACATCACGGCAATAACGTTACTGAGGAGGCAGCGGTGATAGTTCAGTAGGTGAGAGAGGACACACGCATGGTTCCTGCTCCAGATGCGAGAGGGGAGAAGGTCGGTTCACCCCCTTCCCCCGGGCATGTTGTGACATCACAATGCTCGGGCACGGATTGGCCACGTCAAAACCAGGCTGGGATAAAGAACCCCCCCCTGCCCCTTTCAGACATGGCTGCCCTTCCTGCAGAGCACGGTGATGTTCACGGTGTTTCGTAGGGGATCAGCTGTGAGAACCGAGCTCTGAGCAGCTCTGGCAGCGGAGACAGGGCAGAGTTCTAAAACGAAAGGCAATTCGTTGAGGGATTCCAGGATTTAGAGGTCACCAGGAGTTGACGCTGTTCCTTGCCCCAAGGTCAAACTCAAGCATGGTCAACTTCCATTGGCTCCCTTTCTCCCTTTACAGCCGGCACAGACTCCCCGTCTTCACCTTCAAGGCTCTTCATGGCCTTGATCCTCGTCATCTTTCTGTCCCCATTTCCCACTATGCTCCCGCTCAGGAGCCTTGCTCCTTGTCTGACCCCACCCTCACCTGCCCCAGTCTCCTGCTCCCTAACCCACCCTTGCCTCTTTTCCCATGCTGCCCTTTCTACCTGGAACTCCCACCCTGAACACAGACACTCTACTCCCTCCCCCGCATCCTCCAAATCCCTCCTTAAAAACCTCTCTCTTCCGACCTCCAGGTCCTCTCCCGCAGAGACTGCTCGCCAATGCACCTTCTACTGTCCTATCATTCATAGGCTCCTTCTCCCCTGCAACTAAGCAAACCATGTACACCTGCAACTTCATTCATGTATCCCTGCCTCTTCTCTTCCCTGTCTATCCCCCCATTACAAGCCTCGCGGGGCAGGGGCCTGTCTCTAACTTATGATCATTCAGTGCCAGGCACATTGCTGGTGCTATATAAACATACGTTATTAAAATAAAAAGGTGAACAGAGACAGAAGGCATCAGTCTGCATCTATGCTAGGTCATGCTTACATCAAGGTTAGCTACAGCATGTTAGCTAAATCTCATCTGCTTTTCCTAGAGGAAAAAAAACCCCTTTGATGGTGGCTTAGCATCTCACAGAATTGGACTCCTACAGGGGGGAAAAGAGGGTCTGTGGGAAGAGGACACAGAGGAAGTGAGACAGACTGTAGAACAGAAGCAACATGGAGAAAGAAAAGAAGGCCCAAATTCTCTTACTGGTGACAGTAGCCAACTCCAATGATGTTTGTGAGGTTTGGCTAATATGATCAAAGCCTGAGCTATGCTCTACTTAGCTCCAGTTTTGCAGTTTATGGTCGGCAAACTGCAGCTGCTACAGTACACATTTGAGACATGATCCACATATCATAAGCTTCAATGGGGCTACTCTGGAGTAAGCGGGTTGTGGATCGTGGCCTCTACCTATAGCCCCCCAGCAATCAAGGGGTGGCCGCTTTATGCAGAATCTGATCTTTCAGGTCCCCACCTCCTTCTGTGGGTACAGGCCATTCAAGTTCCTGTTCACTGACAACATCTAAATTACAAACCACGTGTGTATCAGAGGCAGAGAGCAGAGTCCAAGACATGTGATTTGGACTTTTTAAAAAAAAAAGTATTCCAGTATATATTTTTTTTTTAAAAAAAAAGAAGCAACAACAGCATGTAGCCAACTTGAATGAAAATGTGATGGCAAAAATGACCCTTAGCTTTCTCGTTCCCAGGGATCAGTCTCTTTCCCTGTACGTTCAGAAGATTTGTTCCTTGTCACAGGTAGCTCCGTGACTAATCAAAATCAGCCATTCATCAGAAAAGCACACAAGTGCACACTGGTTGGTAATCAAAAGTGCGCTCAGGAGTTTTAAGAAAGAAATCAAACAAGCAAATTCCTCTCCCCTTCACATCCAAACCACACTTCTTGTCTTCATCTTCCAAGGCCCTCGCGGCCTCGCTCCTCACGACCTTGCTGCCCCTCATTCCTGCTATGTACCCACCCAGGAATGTTGCTCCTTCTCTGGAGCAAAACAGAAGTGGCGGCCCACCCCAGGTTGGGAAGCTGTAGCAAACATGGGGTGCCAAACAGACATTCCCGCGGTTGGGGCGCCGGGGAGGGCAGGGTGTACACCGAACATGCAGTCCAGCACCCTGCCCCCGCCATAACAGGCCTTGATGGCCAATGAAAGCCAGCCATGAACACAGCCCAGGAACAGACGAAATCGCTTGCTGTGGCCTGGATTTCCCAAGATCAGAGCCTAGGGCCAGCCACCAACACGGCCCGGCCCGGGGTAATCCCAGGCTAACATCAGGCGGCACCTGCACAGATGGGCAGGTAAGAACCAGTCCCAAGCGGGCCACAATGGGAAGGCCGTCAAATCTGTTTTTACCCTCTGTCACCTCCACCCAGAATGGACCTCCAGCAAGCGTTTATAAAGCAATACATTGTTTTTATCTCTTCTATGATGCTCTCAACACCCCTCTTTGAGCACACATGCTCTGCTCCCTCCTGACCTAAAATCCCTCCTAAAAACCTATTCTTCCATCAGGCTTTCCCTAGCCCCTCAGCCCCATAGATTTATGCTCCTCATACATTTTTTTTTCATTTATGCACTTTATAATGACTAAACATTATAATGATCCTCCAGGATCTCCTTCCTCTCCTTGAAACTAAACTAAGCCTGTGCACCCGCAACTTCTCAACTCAACCTAAAGGCATCCCTGGCTCTTCCTATGTTCCCCTCCCCCTTCTCTTACCCATCCTAGATTGTAAACCCCTTGGGGCAGGGACCTGTCTAATTACAACTGGTCATTGCCAGGCATGTAGCCGGTTATATATTAATAATAATTAATAAACAGCACAAGGATCAATGTAGATAGAAATCTGGGTCATATTGGTTAAGAATGATGCAACAGACACTAAAAAGGTTCAGAGAAAGATGATGAGAAGGCTTGAGATTGTGGAAAGATTCGTATACAATGAAGACTGTTTATACTGAGAAGAAAGAGTTGGATAGAATTGGGTTGAGGTATTCAAAGAAAACAGATGGAAAATGAGCAGGCTCTCTCCATTGCACGTCTCTATAATTTAAGGGCAAGGGGGTGGCAAAAAGTGAAATGCCAATAGGCAATACGCTTAAAGCCAACTGGTCAAAACCGCCCTTCGTTCCTTCGAAGAGAGTAGAGCACAGTCAGCCGAGGGAGTTCACTGCAGTAGGCGGCAATCAAGAGACATATGGCCTGGCTGAAATTCAAAGATGCAGAGCATCTGTGGGGGCTGAGATCACATCAACATATCGGGGGGACAGTGTTAAATTCTCCCTTTCACCCCCATGGCCGGTATGTCTTTTATATATTGCTGCAGAAATAAAGCAGTGATGCTGGTAATGAAAATGTCTTGCTGCATGACATAAGCTAAACCCAAAATGAGCATCTGAAGCAAATACTGAATTTGATGCATTTGCATTCATTATAGCGAACTGAATATGGAAGCAGGATTTGCTGCCATCTCTCTTGTGCTTCTGACTCTTGGTTTCAGTTCTTTGCTTTAGTATTTTGGTAATTGCAGTTCCTCATACACTATAGCTATTTATTAAGCCGCATCAGCAACGCATCTGGCACTGATCAATCATTACAGACAGGTCCCTGCCCCAAGGGGCTTACTAACTAACTGTAGATTTCAGCATTTCCTTACTCAGAATGATGCAATAGACACTAAAAAGGTTCAGAGAAAGGTTCAGAGAAGGCTTGGAAAGTACTATTTGGCAGGTTCTTTTGAACTTCTAAGTAGGAATGTGATTGTTCCATCTCTGCGACGTAATGAACAAGAACGTCATGAACATACCAAACGACGAAGAACAAAGTAATCAGAGGGCCAAAGCGATGAATATTGAAATAAGACACAAAGAAGTGAATTTCACCATAGCAAAGATGACAAAGCTGGAGATTCATTTGTGGGAACAAGTAAGCAAATTATCTTCACAAACACAAAAATAAATATTGCTTTTAGCCCTAGCATGAGACAATTGCTACATGGGTCAAGAAAGACATGCCCATCTCTTTGGGCAATATAGCATAGCCTCCCCCCCCATTCCTATATCCATGGGACAAACTGTTTGGATAATTACTACTATTCATAATTACTTATATAGCACAAGCAATGTGCTAGGTGCTGTACAATCAGTAGTTAGAGACAGGTTCCTGCCCCAAGGGGCTTATAATCTATTATGAACAAGGGGAATGGAGACAAGGAGATGGCTACACAGGCAGAGACAGGAATCCATTCATAAAGCTGAGAAGTTGCAGGTGCCTAGCTTAGTTGCAAGGCAGGAGGGGGGTGATCCTGCAGGATGAGAGAGTAGAAGCAATCTATTCCAGAATTTTATTAGACGGCTCTAGCTTGCGCCATGGCCCAATATCAATTTACAAATGAATAGCAAGTAACATCGCTTAATAGATTAAATATATCACAAAAAAATACATAAAAGCATAACATTAATGGTGAAGCAATCTATGGGGGTGAGGGTAGTGGAGGAGGAATCCAGCACGGACCAGCTGTTCTCCTTTCTGGGAGATGCTTTATGTCTCCGGAAAGTAACAGGGAGCAGAAACCACGCCCAGAATGCAGTACAGAGGAATCTGGGTATGGGAGGTCTGATTTGGGGACTACTCCTACTAATCTTTATTTTTATATGGTGCCTCCCTGCCATGGCGCTCAAAGCGCTTTACATAGAAACAACAACTCTTTCATCCTCACAACAACCCTTGTGAGGTAGGTTATGCTGAGAGAATATTGTGACTGGCTCAAGGTTACTCAGTGAGTTTCTGGCTAAGGCAAGACTAGCTCCACCTTGTCCAAGTACTGCGCACTTAGCCACTACACCACACTGACTCTCAATATACTACCCCATTCATATACACGAATATACTACACCATTCATTAGGTTCTTCATAGGGGGGTTTGATCCCTCTCTTCAGATACTGGCAACTACTCAAGCCATGATAGAGGATCCAGGAAATGGATCTATGGGCTGGGTCACTACGGAAGTCCTTGGCCTCACAGGGAAACGTCGACATCACCTATCTTCTCATTCATTCCACAGGGAGACAAAGTGGTTCGAATGATCTCTTTTATTGGACCAGCTGTTTTGGTGGAAATAAGCGAGCTTTCGGGCCTCACAGGGCCCTTCCTCAGGCATGTAGCACAGCCAGTAGTTATTGGGCCAACAATAGAAAGAGATCACTTGAACCTCTTTGTCTCTCTGTCACTTGGGACCAACACAGCGACCACACTTTCTCTCTGGATTGCATTCAAGCCACATGCACTTGCTTTGCAGTACTTCCTAGCGCTACTATGAAAAGCCTCCACAAAAACAGCTTTGCATTTATTTGCTGTCTCTTATCCAAATGGGTCCCACTGCACTTTGAGTCTGCACAGTCACCTCATTACAAAAGAGCCACTGTGTGTGGCACTGAATGCCAGGTGCCTCTGGGGTGGGAATTCACCAGCTGGTGAACAGGACAGTCCACATGCAAGACATCCTTGTTTACTGAGCCTTGACTGAACTCCACAGACACGGGCAAGAGGCACCTAATCCCCTCCTATGATTTTTGCCTGGTCTATTCCTATATCAGGGGTAGGGAAATGTTTCCTCCCAGGGGGCCACTCCTTACCCTGAGCTCAGTCTTTCACTGCTTGGTGGGTAGGAACTGGATCCAGGGACCAGATCCAGGAACTGGAAAAGGGCCCAAATAAAAAGAAGCTTCAGGCTGCATTTGGCCCCTGAGCTTGAGGATTCCCACTTCTGCCCTACCCATGTGTCCAAAATGCTCCTGTGTGCCACGCGGGGGCTCCTGTATTATTTGGAAGCCAAAGGAATACATAATCTCTTCTAGTAATCAGAGGCAGTACCACTTAGAAGTGGTTTATAGCAAGGAGGACTGGCCATGAGGCCACAATTGCTGTCTCTTGTTTTCACATCGCACACTGAATGGAAGCTCCTTTTCCCATCCTAAAACAAAAGCAAGAAAGCCCAGCATGATCCTAAGCACACTGCCCCCAAGGATTTTTACAAAGCCAGTGTACCCACGATATGGTTGGACTCAGACCTGAGAGACCAGGGATCAAATCCCATCTTTGCCATACACGCCCTGGGTGGCCTTGGGCAAATCCATCTCAGTTCCCCCATCTGTAAAATGGGAATAATAGCGACCTCCATGAGGGTGGCTGTGAGCATGAATGAGGACGAGGTAGGGCTTGTAAAGCACTTTGAACACTGAAAGTTCTATGCAGATGATAAATAATAATAATAATAATAATTTATCATTATATAATAAGATAATACAGCTGGCAGGGGGGAAAAACCTAGGAAAAACCACTAGAAATCCGAGGCCGCTTTTAGACATGCGTGGGGGCACTTGTGGCATGAAATCGCAAGGGGTGTCCACAGTTTTAAAAGAATGCACAAGCGGCTGTAACACGTGAGAAGTCACATCCAAACCCCGCCTGCGGGATTTTTACACACGGCAGCATTTCGCGCCGCGAGGGCCCCCCGCACATCTAAAAGCGGCCCAAGATAAGGCAGAATATTAGCAACATTTCATTAGCAGCTGGTAACCCTTCGTTGACTGGATATTATCCAGAAATTCTATTTCTGTGGCACCCCAGAGGGGCTGGAGAGCCAAGAATCTCCAGGAGCTAGGGGTTGGGGGGGGGCAGAAGGCTTGACACAACGGAAAGGGGCCCTGCCTGAGCTACAGGACGATGCCATGGACCAAAGCAAATTCTCTAAGCAGGGGGGAGGGGTGGGAATGCATGGAGTGGAGGAGGGAGGGGTTATTCCTTGATGGGGACTTGAAGAGGGTGTGGGTGGGGGGAGCAGCTCGGTGTGCAAGCAGGTAGATTCTCTAGCACACGCCCACTCCATTCCCAGGTCAGCTCAGAGCAGCTGGGGCTTGATCTTAACCCCAAGTCTGCTTTGGACTAGGGGGCAGAACTGGATGACCCTATGACACACCCCTCTCCCTGAACTCCAGCCGGGCCCTCCCCGGGGGGGGGGGGAAGAGAACCCCATTACCTGCTCCTCCTGCGGCCCCTCCTCCCGCCGATCCTTTTCACCACGTCCGCAACAGCAGCCCAGAGGGAGGAGTCGCTCGAGCCAACCCCAGCCGCTGTCTCTAGCCTACAGGCTCCCCTGGACCAATGGAAGCCGCTCACGCATTGGGTGCGTCGTGCGTTCGCATCCCGGCGATTGGGTGGCGAGCGAGTCAGCTGGAGACAGCGCGTTCCGTGGGGCCCCCGCTCTCTTTCCCGGGATGCAGGTGGGCGATGGGCTTAGCCACTGCCAGACCGGGGGCGGGGGGAGAAAGGGAGGCTCTCAGGCTGGCGGCTACGCACCTGCCCAGGCTCGCTCTCCTGGCCCGGGGCTTGAGCGAGGAGGAGCTAGATGCGGGGGTCTCCCCTGTGCCCAGAGCCAGCCCGGCGGAGCGGCATGTCATGCCTGATGCTCGCTGACCCGCTGTGTCCGGCTGGCATGCGGGGCTGCGGGCATGCGGGGCTGCGGGCACTAGGCAGGCAAGCGGCAATCCTGGCTGCATTGAGGGGGGGCCTGATCCAACATTTTCAAAAATAAGGGACGCTGCAAAACGTTACGTTCCTTGTGGGGTTCCGAATAAAGGACACTTTATGTTCTAGAGAGCAGTAGGGCTCTGAAATCGGGACGCTCCCTACCAATCAGGGATGTGCCTTAAGGGACACCTGGCAGCTCTGGCAGAATTTATTTTAGGGGGTGCAGGTGAGCTGCTCCACCCGTCCCCTATCCAATGTGGCCATGGCCCTTTCCAAGCATTGTGACATCACCATGTTTGGAAAGGGATGTGGCTATGCCCCTTTATTTATTATTTATTATTATTAATTTTATTAAGCATTTAAGTGTGCCTGGTGCTTTACAATTTTTATTCGTGGAGACAGGTCCCTGCCCAGTGGGCTTACAAATTAAGGCCACTTTCAGACATGGCCCCCCCAAAGCATATTTGGACTGCCGGGGGGAATGCGGAGCCAGAATATGTGCGGGGATCAGCTGGTCCGAAGGCCCCCGGTGCGTCTTTGCCGGCAAGGCCACGTGGGATGCAGAGCTCAATTTCCTGCTCTGCATCCCGCGCGACTTTGCGCGGAGGGACCTTTCAGACCGGCTGATCCCCGCACATATTCTGTCCCAGCACCCTTTCTGATGTATCTCCATGCCCTTTCCAAGCATCATGATGTGAAGGTGATCCATGTATGAACAAATCCTGTTACCTCTGTACATTTCTAAAGTGACCCTTTTCCTGCCCCCACCAGAAAAAGGAAGTGTGTGTGGGGGGGGAGACTACAGCGCCTGTGTTATCTGTATTGTAATCTTCTTGGAGCAGGGAGACTCTCCTCTTCACACCTGCTTGAAAGGGCCCCACTGTAAACACCATAGAAATAAGAACATTCAAAGAAATGATACTGTGAATCGGCATCACTACATGGGGAAGAGTCAGGGGGCTAAATGAGTTACTTTGCCCAAACTGCTGATTTAGGGAGTGCGTGTGCGGGACCTGCAATTGCTCAGTTTGCTGGGAGATCATCGAAACTGATGTCCCCTTTATGGGTGGAGTGGGCCGGGCCAGCACTAGAGTAATTCTCTGCATTGTTCCACTCGGTAAATGGATATCAGGCAGAGGCAGCTGTCTGCAAATCCAGCCAATGATCCCTGTAATACACTAACATTTCCTCCTGCTATTTTAAACACAGGACAGATACCTTTATCCAGACCTCTCAAATCTAGATTTTTCCTCAATTGGGATAGGTCTCAAAACACACTATTACTGTGGTTTCACTCATCAAAACTGCCCCGCCTCCCTGCACTTGATTTGGGCAATCCACATTCTCTCTTCAGTCCACATGCCCCCTTAGACAGCTGGACCCAGGGGGCCCTCTCTCTTTCCCTGCAGTTACCATAGGAGTGGTGCTTCTTGAGTGAGGGCCGCTTTTTGAAGGGCTTCAGCCCCCCCCCCCCATAATCTGGACCAGAGTTTTCACTGTGTATCTCAATAATAATAATTTGTACAAATAGGGTCTTCTCCCCCTAGACTGTACTTTCAAGGACTTTCAACCCTCCTGGCAATATCAGGGTCATTTTAATCAGATAAATGAAAGGCACAGGATATCAAATCTTGAGCCAACACGCCACTCGATGTGGCTTCCTGATTGTGAAGTTCATGTCAGTACTACTGCCACTTTGAGGGCGTGTCGGCACTATGAAAAATAACTAAGAGGAACCAGCGCAATACAGCTAAGACTGCAATTCTCAAATCGCTTACTCTGGCCTTTTTCACACAAGCTGCACCCACTCAGGAACTGGGCGTTCATGACTGAGAGAGCCCCATCTGAAGGACGTGACGTAGACACATGCATTGAGTGTGTGCTCTCCCGCCTAACACGCATTCCCACTTGCCCCCCACTCATCAATACACACGGAGCAACCGGCAAAAATGGAGATTGCTCTGTGCGTGTTGATGAGTGGGGATGTGCGCGCACCTGTATTCACGCCCTGCCCACTCACCGCGTACACACCCACCACCCCAACCTGTGGGGGCTGTGTAAAAACGGCCTCTGAAGACGTCCCATTGAAATCAGTGGGACTGGTCTCGGAGTGGGCAGTTTGAGGACTGCAGCTTCCTTTCAACCTTTCTCTTGCGTAGACTTCTGAACACCTTCAACCTCAATGCAGCTTTTGGGTATTAACATGCGTTTCCAGCAGTGGAAACTAAGATCAGTGTTATGTTGTTGTTAGCTAGTAGTATCAAATGGAAAGCAGAAGTGCCAACTCTTCTAATGTTTATCCTCTGCAATTTGGGGGATAATGAAAGCCTAAAGTTTGATGAGATTCATGAATATCCCAGCTTGCATTTTGAGGAAGTAAGTTTCTATTCCTCGTGACTGCAGATAAAACCTGGAAATCTGAACATGAAACGATCAGAAGGCTCAGCAACCAAAAGATAAATAAAAAGAATACAATTTTAAAAAATAAAATAAGAAACTCACAATTGTTAAGCTCATTTCAGGATTTTTGGCTGGGGCAGGGAGGCTTGTCTTGTGCTTTTTGAATAGCTGGGTTTGGCAACCCCATGACAAGAAAGCTAAGAAAATAGTTATGGTTTAATCGGGCAGCAGAGTGCTTTGTTCTGGACAAAACACAAGAGGAAGGGATGCCTGCTTCCAGGTGGAAAGTTTGTATTAGGACCACAACACTCTTAGGGCATTTTCAGACAAGACACTCCCCACCCACTATACATGTTACAGGGCACCCATAGGGTAACCCTGCAACACGTATAGTGGGTGTGTGGTGGGTGGAGAGTGTCTTAGTAATATATTATACAACTCATGATGGGGAACCTTTGGCCCGTGAGCCAAATCTGGGCTGGCCCTGTTTTTTATTTGGCCCCTTTCCAATTTCTGGATCTGGCCCAAAGATCTACTAGTTTCTACCCTCAGGCACTGAAAGAATGAGTGGAAGGGAAAGGAGCAGAGATGAGGGCATGCACTCAAGGATAGGGGATGGATCCATGGCACAGATCCATGAGCTGGACTCTGCTCTTCTTTCCCCCATCCTGGGCACAGCCCTTAAGCATCCTTGCCCACAGCTCCTATCTAGCCCATGCTGTGGGATGGGGAAAGTAACTTGTGTGACTAGATGAAGATCCAGTGACAGGCCAATACAGGGATGCAGCTGGGGGAGAGGGATCTACCTCCCCCCGCCCTGGACTCATTCCATTGCCTAACCCACAGCAGCAAAATCTCACCAATATTTTAAAAGGGCTCCAGAGGTGATCGTGGAAACTACAGACCAATGAGTCTGACGTCTATGCCAGGCAAAATGGTGGAAACTATTAAGAACAGAATTACTGGGCATATTGATAAACATGACTTAATGGGGAAGAGTCAACATGGATTTAGCAAAGGGAAGTTGTGCCTCACTAATCTACTGGAATTTTGGAGGGTGTAAATAAGCATGTGGATAGGGGTGAGCCGATTGAGATAGGGTATTTTCAGACGTTACGAGATCACGCTCAACCACAGTCAATTCCCTGTGGTGGGGAATGCCCTCGTAACATCTGTTGGGGAACCAGAAGTTCCCCCTCAGATGTTAACCACGCTCAATCCCCGCCGGGAATCTAATTCGCCACGCAATCGGCTGGTCCGGTGGGTCCGGCACCGATCGCGTGGTGAATGAGATTCCCGGCGAGGATGAAGGGGTCCGTCACGTGTGGACGGCGATCACAGCCCGGAATCCCCGCCAGGATTCCGGGCCGTGGTCATTTTGGGCGGGCTCTGCGACTGCATTGGCTGCGGCGCCCGCCCGTCTCCCCAGAGGGCAGGCGGTGGGGGAACATGGGGGGGCGGGATGTGCGGCTGCACGTTGCACCGTGCGGCCCCGCCCCCTCCCCGATTCCTCGCCGGGATCCCCCGGCACGTCTGTTGGCCATGCCGGAGTGATCCCAGTGGGGAATCTAAGGGTTGTTTCCGTNGCTGGGGGAGCGGGGGGGCGGGATGTGCGGCTGCACGTTGCACCGTGCGGCCCCGCCCCCTCCCCGATTCCTCGCCGGGATCCCCCGGCACGTCTGTTGGCCATGCCGGAGTGATCCCAGTGGGGAATCTAAGGGTTGTTTCCGTGACGGGGCGAATGCCGCCCCGGAAATCACCCATAGTGTATCTGGATTTTCAGAAAGTGTTTGATAAGGTCTCTCATGAGACACTCTTGAAGAAATTAATAAGTCATGGGATAGGAGGCAGTGTCCTACTGTGGACTGGTAACTGGTTAAAGGATACAAAACAAAGAGTAGGACTAAATGCTCCGTTTTTACAATGGAGAGAAGTAAATAGTGGAGTGTTCCAGGAATCTGTTCTGGGACCGGTGTTGTTTAATGTAATCATTAATGATCTGTAAAAGGGAGTAAGAAGTGAGGTAATCAAATTTTCAGATGTCACAAAGTTAGTCAAGACAGTTAAACACGCGAGTGGACTGTGAAGAATTGCAGGGGGATCTTGTGAGACTGGGTGACTGGGCATCTAAATGGCAGATGAGATTTAATCTGGGCAAGTGCAAAGTGATGCACATAGGGAAAAATAATCTAAACTATATGTACACAATGTACATTAGGTGTTACCACTCAGGAAAAGGACTTTGTAGTCATTGTGGACATTACATTGAAATCCTCAGCTCAGCGTGTGGTGGCCGTCAAAAAAGCAAACAATGTTGGGAATTATTTGTAAGGGGACAGAGAATAAAACTGCAAATCTCATAATGTCTCTCTATAAATCTATGGTGCGACCACACCTCGAATATTGTGTGCCGTTCTGGTCTCCCCATCTCAAAAAAGATACAGTAGAAATAGAAAAGGTTCAGAGAAGGGCAACAAAAATGATCAAGGGGTTGGAACAACTCCCCCAAGAAAAGAGGCTAGATAGGTTAGGGCTTTTCAGCTTGGAGAAGAGATGACTGAGAGGGGATATGATAGAAGTTAATAAAATCGTGAGTGATGTGGAACAAGCAAATAGGGAATGGTTATTGACCCTCTCAATAACCTGATTTGCTTGTTAAATCAGTTAAACTAACATTTAGCTGATTTAAAACAAATAAAGTTTTTTTTCCCACTCAATGCACAATAAAGTGGTGGAATTTGTTGCCAGAAGATGTGGTCAAAGCCAGCAGTATAGCTGGGTTTTAAAAAGGAGTGGACAGGTTTCTGGAGGACAGGTCCATTAGTAGCTATTAGCCCAGTACGGTGTGGGGGAATATTATTATATTAATTATTATTATTATAAAAAATTCTTATCCCGCCCCCGCCTGCCAAGGCAGCTCGGGGCAGCGTACAATATAAACATAACTTAAAAACAAACAACAATCAAACCATAAATTATCCCCCATCCCCCATATACCCTATTAATATCTCTCACCCAATGCTTGGCAGAACAGCCACGTTTTGCACTGATGCCTGAAGGAGGGAAGGCCCTGGGCCAAATGAAGCTCTTACTCTCAGGAGCTGGGCGTGAACAACAGGGAACAGATCACCCCATTGGAACCTGTTGGGTTATTCTTCCAAGCGACCAAAATTGGCCACTGTCGGAGACAGGATGCTGGGCTTGATGGACCATTGGACTGACCCAGTATGCCATTTCTGA
Source organism: Sphenodon punctatus (assembly GCA_003113815.1). Lineage (NCBI taxonomy): Eukaryota > Metazoa > Chordata > Lepidosauria > Sphenodontia > Sphenodontidae > Sphenodon > Sphenodon punctatus. The sequence continues at coordinate 363,439 of QEPC01010859.1, forward strand.
TGTTCTTATCTCATTCCAAGCAGAGGGAGAGGCTAGGGGGAAAGCCCCAGGGAAGGGCAGGTTGGGACACATCAAGAGGCTTCCATGCTCTGTGGTATGAGTGGAATTTGGTTGTGCCCCTGACACAGAGAAATGCTTTCAAAACACAATCTCTTCTCTTTGGAGGATTAGCCAAAGACACGTTCAGAAATTCTGTATGCAGAGGGCTAGGGAAGAGATTAGTCAAATCCTTGCTTTACTCTCTTTTCTTTCTCTCAAAACAAACACCAGAAGACTGGGTATTAGCGAGGCAGCCCTATAAATGGAGGTTTGTAACAATGGGGTCCCTGCACACACTTGGCTGCCCTTGCTTGGAGGTAGCATTCTCTATGGCCTCCAGCCATAGGGCCTTGGGCTGCAATCGTTCTCAGAGCTAATCCTGATAGAGAATGACCAAAGCTGAAGTAATGAGAGTTCACTCCCTCCTGGAAGCTGAGAGTGAGGAAAAGGGGGTGTGTGGCAGGGTGTAGCCTAATGGGAGTGCTGGCCCCTTAAGAGGTAGCACCAGCAAGAGAGAAGCCAGTGCTACTCGAGGCACAGGCTCTGAAGCGAAGGTGGATCACGCCTGGATGCCTTGCACCTGGGCTTGGGCGTGGCTAGCCCCTTGTGAGAAGCAGGAGCTTGGTGGACACACACTGCTTCAGAGAAAGAACAGCCCAGAGGTGAGGGCTGGCTATGGAAGCCTGACAGGAAGGAACCACCATCTGGCCAGAGAGGCTTGAAGGGGCCTAGATGAGAGGCACCCAGAAAATTCAGTAGGCTGGACTGTGTTCGTGTTGATTATAAAATGGACTGTGATATGGAACTGTTGTCCCACTATAAATAAAGGGCACTTTAGAGCTAAGATCCTGCTATGGGCTGACTCCTTGGGACTAATCCTGAGAGTACTTGCACCACGAGGAGGTCACTCCTGTTCATGCCATATATACCCTGACTGCAGTCATTTCTTCTGAAGCATCCAGGACTGGCCACTGTTGGAGACAGTACACTGGGGCAGCCAGACTTGCTTGGGCAGGGAGCGACCATGCCTAGGCATCAGTTCTGGGCCTTTGCCCTCCCAACCTGGTCTGCTGGCAAATGTATGGAGTGGAGGAGGGGTGCAAGCTCTGCCCCATCCCTTTCTGATGTAGCCAGGCCCTTTTTCTTACCACTGGGTCATTGCAGCATTCAGGAAAGTGCATTAGAGCTTTGCCCCACCCCTTTGGGTGTAGCCACGCCCTCTTTCCAAGTATCACTTGGAAAGGGGTGTGGCTACTGGGGTGAAGCTCCCCCACCTCCCTGTGCCCCATAAATGTGCTGGCAAGTTTGTTGCTCATGATTGTCTGATCAATCTCAATCACCCCTGCAGTATTCCAAGCTAGACAGACCATTAGCCTCACCCAGCATGGCAACTCTTATGTTCACTCCGTGGGGTAGGAAAGCGCTCTCTGTAGTACTTTTCTGTAGAGTTGGGAGCATAAATTCTGTTCCAGCGGATCCCATTCTGGATGCAGCCCTCCAAGCTCCCCTTGGCTTTAGTGACGAAGGTCTGCACCCTTCGCCCGAGCAGATTCTCCCTGAAATCTCAATTGGGTGCAGTCATTTCCTTTGCTTCCCGGCCCCAAGCTATTGTGTAGTAGCTCTGTGCCATCCGACAGCTGCCGTCTTTCACTTCCCCTGTGGTTTAATGAGGCAAAGGGCCAGCGTTCAGATGCATAATCCAGCATGTGACCAGATAAGGGCTGGATCTCGGAGCAGGACAGATGTTTAAAAAACCCAAACAAACAAGCAAGTATTTCTGCAACAGATTATTGGCACTGGGAGCAGGCTTCATGGCTGCAGTGAGAAGAGAGGATGTAATGGCTTGGGCCCTCCCAATGGCTTGTCCATCATGTAAACCTGCAAGCAATACACAGCCCTTGAGATGGGCCCCTGCACAGAGATCAATTTTAGCCTCAATGATGAAGTTGGCAGCGCACGGGTCAGCAAGGAAGAAAGCATTCATGTGATGGTGGAAAGATGCAAAAAGATGAAGAGGAGGGCGGTTGTCAGACCCATTTGCCCTACCCCCTAGAGTGTGTCATGATTAAGGTGGTCATACCGCCCCTTTAAAAGAGGATGCTTATGAAAAATACATGGTGCAGGGCTACACTGGAACCACTGCAGCCCTGCAACATGTATTTTTCATAAGCATCCCTTTAAAGGGGCGGTATGGCCTCTCTAGTCATGATGTCACTCTACAAGGGGTGGGGCTATGCCAGAAAGGGGTGTGACAGCTATTTTGTCACACTCCTGCTGAGACGGTCTTGCCCTGCCCTCGTCAAGATTCCTCTCGGAGGAAAGCGGTAACACTCCCTTTCACCCGTCTCATGGACAGAGCCTCCGACTTCCTGGTTCCCTGTCTGTCCTTGTCCTCCGTTTCCTGTCTCTTTTGGTCAGTGATGCCCCTGGCTTCGACCCAGGGCCAGTGCGAATTCCAGCTATCATTCTGGCGCACATAATGGCATAACCTGAGTGACGACACCTCCTGCTCGGGGGCCAGATAGGCAAATTTCAGAGGGTACTTATGAGAAATACAGGTTGCAGGGCTGCATTGGAGCCAATGCAGCCCTGCAATTTGTATTTCTCATAAACGTCTGCTAAAATTTGCCTATCTGGCCATCCTGCTCCTGCCACACGGCTCCCACATCCGCTTGGTCAGGAATCTGGGAGGATGTAACGGCAGATTCAGGATTGGACTAAGTCATCTAAAGACCAGGCAGTTCCACGCTATGGCTGCTGCCTGGCTCCACCCCTTCCAAGTGTCATGCCATCAAGTGCTCCAAAAGGGGCGTGGCCATATCATAAAGGGGTTGAGCAAAGTGGCTCTCCCACCCTCTGCCCCTCCTGAATTGAGTTCTGCTGGCGCCCTTGCTGGAGACCCTTTGGGTGATTTCAGACATGACGAATCCAAGATTCACCACGCCTGAACCACACTCAAACGTGGCCCGTGTTTGACTGAGGTGAACGTCTGTTTGCTACCCGCCAGATGTTCACCACACAGTCAAACGCAGAACGTGTTTGCATTCACCACACTTCTGGACCCGAGGACACGAGCGGGTCCAGAAGTGTGGTGAATGGCCACCACGGCAGGGGTGAACGAATCGTATCGTCTGTTTACTCACCCCTGCCGGTGGTAGAATCCATTCCCCCCCCCCCGAATGCGGTGGCGAGTGCGGCTGGATTGGCCGCTCTCGCTGCCCGTCTGGCGGTGGGAGGGCCGCTGAGGAACGCAGGGGGTGGGGCCGTGCAACAGCACGCTGCGCCACGCAGCCCTGCCTCCCACGGTGCCGCAACAGACATTACGGCGGGCCCCATTCACCACGGGCCGTGGTTCGCCGGTCCCCACGGCCCGGGTGAAGCGGCGCACGTCTGTTGGCGCGCCCCTTCACCCCGGGCCATGGTCTGAACCACCCCATGGCCCGTGGTGAATGGGGCCCGCCATAACGTCTGAAATCACCCTTTGACTCAAAGGTTGACCTGTTTCACTCACCTTCCATTACTTTGACCATCTTTTATACTGATTTGCTGGCATGACTAGCATATTCCTTGCCCAGAGATTGCCAAAATGAAGCTATAATTGATTGTACCTGTTATAGTTCATGTTAGCTGAGCTAATTTGTCCTTGAAAAACAAAATATTGGCGACTGAAACATGTTAAACATGGACATTGTTGATACTTGATCTGATCACATTTATGAATTCTGGATTTAGGATTGAACAACGATGTTGAAACACTTTGACACTTGATTTATCGGATATGTGCTATATTCTTTGCAACTTTACGGTGTCCTGTGTAGTTTGCACACTGGGAAATATAGTACAGAAACACAACACAAACAAGACAAGTAGGAAGACTAGGGCGGCAAGATACCGAGCAGGGGACGATAAAGAAACTGGGAAACGACACTGGACAAGCGACTGCAAGGAGACAGGGAGATACCAAGGCCACTTTCAGACCTCCGCCCCCTCCTCTTCCCCCGTGCATATTCTGGCTGCGGGGGGGAATGCACAGCCGGGATATGCGTGGGGATTGGCCGGTCTGAACCCCCACCCCCACCCCCTGCGTGGTTTTGCCAGCAGACACACGCAAGGCTGCAGAGCTTGATTTCCTGCTCTGCATCCCTGTGCGTGTTTGCCGGCAAAGTCGTGCCGGGGGGGAGGGGCTTTCAGACCGGCCAATCCCTGCGCATATCCTGGCTGCGCATTCCCTCCCCCCAGCTAGAACATGCGCGGGGGGAGAAGGTCTGAAAGTGGCGTGAGGGCAACCGAGCAGATAAGAGAGGAACTATGAGAAGGCCGGGGGCTGTAAAGGGGAACAAGGCATCAAGCAGGGACTTACAGGAAACAGGGCAACTGTAAAGGGGGAACCAGGCACTAATCAAGGGACTGGAGGGTGGCAAATGTAACCCCGATGTTTAAAAGGGATCCAGAGGTGATCCTAGAAACTACAGACCAGTAAGCTTGACGTCTGTGCCGGGCAAAATGGTGGAAATTATCATTAAGAACCAAATCGCTGGGCATATTGATAAACATGGCTTAATGGCAAAGAGTCAGCAGGGATTTAGCAAAGGTAAGTCATGCCTCACTAATCTCTCAGAATTCTTTGAGGGCGTAAACAAGCATGTGGACAGGGGAGACCCAGCAGATATAGTGTACCTGGATTTCCAGAAAGCTTTTGATAAGGTCCCACATAAACGACTCTTGAGAAAATTAAAAAGTCATGGGATAGGAGGTAGTGTTTTGCTATGGATTGGTAACTGGTTAAAGGATAGGAAGCAAAGAGTGGGACTAAATGGCCAGTTTTCACAATGGAGGGATGTAAAAAGTGGTGTGCCCCAAGGATCTGTACTGGGACCAGTTCTTTTCAATGTATTCATTAATGATCTGGAAAAGGGTGTTAAGAGTGAGGTGATCAAATTTGCAGATGACACCAAGTTATTCAGAGTAGTCAGAACACGAGCAGACTGTGAGGAGCTGCAGCAAGATCTTACAAGACTGGGTGCCTGGGCATCTAAATGGCAGATGAGATTTAATGTGGACAAGTGCAAAGTGATGCACATTGGGAAAAATAATCCAAATTATGAGTACACAATGCTGGGTACTAAGCTAGGAGTTACCACTCAGGAAAAGGATCTGGGAGTGATTGTGGATAATACACTGAAATCCTCAGCCCAGTGTGCCGCAGCGGTCAAAAAAGCAAATAGAATGTTAGGAATTATTCGCAAGGGAATAGAGAATAAAACTGAGGATGTCATAATGCCTCTATACAAATCAATGGTGCGACCGCACCTTGAATATTGTGTGCAGTTCTGGTCGCCCCATCTCAAAAAAGACATAGCGGAACTAGAAAAGGTACAGAGAAGGGCAACAAAAATGATCCAGGGTATGGAACAGCACCCGTATGAGGAGAGGCTTGATAGGTTGGGGCTCTTCAGCTTGGAAAAGAGACGGCTGAGAGGAGATATGATAGAGGTCTATAAAATCATGAGTGGTGTGGAACTTGTAAACAGGGAACGGTTATTTACCCTCTCAACTAGTACTAAAACTAGGGGACACTCCATGAAACTCACAGGTGGCAGAGTAAAAACAGACAAAAGAAAGTATTTTTTCACTCAGCGTACAATTAGGTTGTGGAATTTACTGCCAGGGGAGGTGGTCAAGGCCAGCAGTATAGCTGAGTTTAAAAGAGGTTTGGACAAGTTTCTGGAAGATAGTTCCATTAGCAGCTGTTAGCCAGATAGGACTGGGGAATAAAACCCTTTGCTGTCGGGAGTCTGGGGATGACCCACAGGGAATGGATAGCATGGTGACCTGTTGGGTGCTTCTCCCAGGCCCCCGCAACTGGCCACTGTCGGAGGCAGGATGCTGGGCTCGATGGACCGTTGGTCTGACCCAGTATGGCACTTCTTATGACTAGGGAACTACAAAGGGGGAAAAGATACTGAACAAGGAATGATGAATACACAGGGGGGGAAACGGGGAGCACAACAAGGAGCTACTAAAGGGAGTGAGGCTAAAACCTACAGGGAAAACAAGTGTGCTTGGGGGTGGGGGGGAGGAGGAAGCACATACAGCAAGGCAACAACTACAAGGGAAACAGGCTGTAGCAAACTATAAGGGAGACAAACATACAGATTATATACAAAGGGAGACCGAGAAACCATGAGGGAGGAAAACACACTCGGCACAGAGGGGAACAATGGGCAGGGTCACAGACAGAAGAAGAGAGACATACAATAAAGTCTCTTACTAAGACCAGCCAGGTGGGGTGGTGCTGGGGGGAAACACACCATGACCCAAGCTCAGGGCGCGGTGTTCAAGACCTGCCCCTCGCACCAAGCTGTAGGACAACCAAAGAACAAGTGCAGGTGGGATACTGGTACGATAACTTTAGACTTGAAGGGTAAATTCTGGACCTTCTGGGAAGCAGATGCAGTTATCTTGGAGACAGATCTCCAGCTGGCATCTCTGAGGGCTTTATAGACTTCATGCATCGCATTTGCCGAGAACCATTAACCCTGCAAGATGGAGCTATTGGTGCTGAAACATGTAGAGATCATATCCCACATTGAAAATTGATTTACGAACAGCACCTGGGACTAGAATGTCTTTTCGTTGACTCTCATTTTACTGTTCATTTGTTACTACAAAGGCGCTCTAGATAGCATCTGGGAATGGCAACTGATTTATGGGCACATTAGGAATTATAAGCTGAATCCATATTTCACATTTTCTTGATGAGGCTGAATATATATCCACTAAGATGTGAACAAAGATTAAACAACTGCTTTGTAAAACTTATTTTGAGGCTCAGGAACAATTGTTAGGAATGGGCTTACTTCAGGAGCAAATGGTTTTTGTATCCTTCAAAATAGGAGACAGCGTAAGACCTATTTATTTGGCCAGACTTTTAGCAGGTGGGGATAGACCTTGGGAGTGGTTTTATTGGAATGTTTATATAATTAAAATTTTGGATTGGCTTTGATTTTTACATTCTCTCTCTGTATTTTGTGTTATGAGCCACCCCGAGCCTTCAGGGAAGGGCGGGATAAACACTGAATAATTAAATTTATTCCTCCCGAGACAGAAACAAGATTCAGATTGATCTTGACAGGATGGAAAGCTGGGCCAAAATTAACAAAATGAATTTCAACAGAGATAAATGTAAAGTTCTGCATTTAGGTAGGAGAATTCCTTTCAGCCCAAGCCTCTTCTCTTAGGGACAGCAGTATCACCTGTCACAACATGGGAATATTGAGGCTAGAAGGGGGGGGGGGGAGGAGGGCGAGGTCACATTCTCATATACACACCATCTGTCATATACATGCAGATGGAAGTCAGAACCTTGTTTGAGCAGAGTGCACCTCCACCACCACCTCCCTCTGGAGGCAGAGTGTTTATCCAAATATGTTATATCAACTGGGTCACCCCTATCCAGTTGATACTGTAACCAAGCCAAGAATGTGTACCTGAGTTCTCGCATCCTCATGAATATCGTATCCCCTGTCTTTCCCTCTGTTTCCCCCTTCCCTGTCTCCCCTCCCCATGTCTTTAGATTGTAAGCTGTCAGGCAAGGGACCGTGTCTATCTTGTTTTTTGTAAAGCGCCAGGTACATTGCTGGCGCTATATAAATGCTTATAATAATAAATAACAATAAATGCACAAGTATAGGATGGGTGATACCTGGCTTGGCAGCAGTACTTGTGAAAAGGATCTAAGGGTTGTAGTTGATCACAAGTTAAACGCGAGTCAGCACTGTGATGCAGCTGCTAAAAATGCCAATGCAATTTTAGGCTGCATTAACAGAAGCGTAGTGTCCCGGGCACGAGAAGTAATAGTTCCACTCTATTCTGCACTGGATGCCCGGCACCCGCCCCACGCACCAACCACGGACCCTCCTCCCCACTGCTCTCGTGTAAAAATACTCCATGATCTGGACCCTTCCCTTCCTTCTCTCATCCTAAGCACACCCCTGTTCCCAACTCCTGTGTGGCTTAGAGCTTGTACTGGTTTTCCAAGTGGCCCTGATGGGAAAAGGTTTCCCTGGTGGGAAAAGGTTTCCCACCCCTGTTCTAAGTCCAGAGAGATTCAGCTCTCGCTTATCCTGATGTTTTAAAAAAGGATTAACTCTGTGCTGTACTAGTGTGGCAAGAGATCAGAATTAGGTCTTTTTATACAAAGCCGAAAGGCACTTGCTGTTTTGCACAGAACAAGAAAAAAAATTAACATTTTCGATGAACATAAAAGACGGAGGAAATGCTTAAGATGGGAACGATGATATAGGGTAGAGTTAACCATCTGTTTGGAGGTCCCCTTGTTCTGTTTGCACTGATTTTATTGTCCGCACGCTGTGCGTACTCCATCCATGATTTGCAAACATGAATAGCTCTGCTAAATCTCTCGCGTAATTTATGATGTACCCTTGCTACATAGTTGCTGGGCACGTTTACTGAATGAAAAGGATGACACCGTCTGGCTAAATTTGCCCCAAAGGGAGGTCTTGTAAAAACAAGCTTTTATGAAACCTAAGATGGAGAGAGAAAAAAGTCTGCATTAGAAATACATGCCTTGAGCCTTAGGAGAAGAGCAGGCTATAAATTTGAATAAATAAATAGATATGAATGAATTAATAATTTTATTTAGGCCAAATCAAATAAATAAACAAATGTTCCAGCAGAAAAGACATAGTCATAGAAAAACAAACAAACAAAAGAAATGAATGAATGTTCCAGACAGATCTGAAATAGGAAACGTGGGCAGCGACGTAACTTTCCCTACACTTTGTGTCAGACACAGAGGAATGGCAGAGGTTGGGGGTCACGAGGGAATCACCAGTGGGTGTGGGGCAGAAGCCCCCCTGACTCAACAAGTCCCGGCAGGGGGCTGGGGCAGCCGAGGCTAGGAGCAGAGGGGTAGCTAGATTGGTATGGGCCCTGGTGCAGACAATGGAATGGCTCCCCCATATCCTGTTACCCCCACCCCTGTATGAGACGCACACCAATTCCGCATGCGTTTGTGGGCCATGGGGCAGGTGCACCTGTGGTAGCTATGCCCCTGACCAGGTGTGGGGGGAAAGCTACAGCTGCGGCCCCGTCCCACTGCTGTGCTGTACCTCCCCCTCTCCCAGGGAACAACCTAGGGTTGCCACCTATGCAAATTTTAAAAGCATGCTTATGAAAAATACATGTTGCAGGGCCTGCATTGGTACCTAAGGCGCCGTCTTAAGCATTTCCTAAGGTGCCAGTGCAGGCCCTGTAACATGTATTTTTCATAAGTGTTCCTTTCAAATTTGCATAGGTGGCAACCGAAAACAACCCCATCAGTGCTAAAATATAACTAATGGAACAACAAATACCAAAACGGTTGAAATTTAAATAAACCATGAATTGAATTTGCCATTATTGCCTACCAAACAAAGATTCCTTGGCTCTTTACCGGTGTATCCAACTATGCAAATAATGATCAGAAATAGAAAATGGCCTCTTTGTTTTAGCTGTAACTTTTGGTGAATTTTCAAAGGCCTTGCAGACATTCGAACCCAGTTCCCATCTCAATGAATGAAGACTGAACATCTTTCAGCCCTTTAGCTGGCTTGGAAAGTGTGAGCCTTGGAGGTACCGATTTCTTAATTTAAATAAACATGCCTTGGGGTGTCATTAGGGTCACAGGAAAAGAAACTGAATGTTGGGAAATGCGAGTGGAACCCTTCCCAAGTATTAAATAGGCAGACACATCCTGCTTTCCCCCTTTCCCATATGGAGGATGAGCACAAGTCTTCTTACCTCATCCCACCCTATCCTGCTAGGAAGGAAGGTCCTTTTTCATTTCTTCTCTTCCTGGAATTCCTCAGGGAATGTCCCAAAGGCTGTCCCAGGAGATCTTATATACTCAACCTGACACGTAAACCTGACACTGCTGTTGAGTTACCCATGCTAAAGGGTAACAATCCTTCATCCATTGAAGTCAATGGCTCAGTTCCTATTGACTTTAATGAATGGCTGGAGGAGGCCTGTGCCCCAAAACGTGGTTACATTTTTACCAAAGTGTTCTTCTCTAGCCTTCACCATGCCCCCCACTTTGATGCTACAGCAGGGACTCTGAAGGAGTGCGTGCGTGTGTGTGTGTGTGTGTGAGTGAAAGAGAGATATATATATTAAAAAAATCTATCTCTCTCTCTCTCAGAATCTACAATCTGGCGGGGCCCTTTGCAAACAGCTGGAGCGCTGGTAGAAAATGTTCCGAGTGGGTGAGGGAGGGACTGGGGCCAACCCTCTGCTCCTCACCCACTCTGAAAATGTCCTAGCGGCGCTCAGGCTACCTTCAAAGGGCTCCGTCAAGAAGAACGTTTTCAGAGTGGGCAGGGGTGGAGTGCTGGTCCCGCCCATTCTTAAAACTTCCTACTAGGTGGGGTTGCTGCCACTCCAAGGTGTGAGGATCTCACTGTGTAACAAGAAGACTTGGAGTCTGGGAGGTTTATTTAAGTTTTTCGTTTATTGTTAGAGGTTAAATGAAGAGCAATCCATTTTAAAAGCATGCTTATGAAAAATACATGTTGCAGGGCCTGCATTGGTACCTAAGGCGCCATCTTAAGCATTTCCTAAGGTGCCAGTGCAGGCCCTGTAACATGTATTTTTCATAAGTGTTCCTTTCAAATTTGCGTAGGTGGCAACCTACGTGGGTAAGAGTGGGTGTGTTGCAATGAGCTAGGAAGGCGAGGTAGGGGTCTGTACCGTTCTTTGTTGCTCGACTGAGGAGTCTCTTTGCTGTCTTTACTGCTGATTCCACTTTGCCGTTGCTCTGTGGGTAGGCAGGGGATGAGGTGACGTGTTCAGACTCCAAGTTCCAGGCGAATTCCTGGAATTCCATTGATGTGAACTGAGGGCCATTGTCACTCCTCAGCTGGGCCGGTATGCCATGTCTGGCGAAATGGGCTCTTAGCTTTTCAATGACAACTCTGGACCGGGTGTCTTCTAGCTTGTCAACTTCTCAGAAGTTGGAGTAGTAGTTGACCACCATCAGGCACTGTCCGTCCATCCATGTGAAGAGGTCGAGCCCCACTTTCTCCCAGGGTCTCGTAGGTGGGTCATGTGGCCACAGCGTCTCTTTTTGCTGTTGCGTACTGTCTGCTCTGCAGGTCTCACACCTTTCGCACAATGCCTGTATTTGTGCTCCCATGCCAGGCCAGTACACGCAGGGCGCTTTTAAACGAGACCAAAAAGGCGGCTGATCCTTTGATCAGCCGCCTTTCTTGGCGCTCGTCTAATTTCTGGGGCCGCTTGTTAATCCGCGTCGGAGGGGGCAGGCTCGCTTGCCCCCTCTGACGCGGATTCCCGAAGTGCCGGCTTTACGCCGCACTTCCTGGTTCCCCGGGCGAATGTGCATGTGCAGAAGGGCGCGTGCGCAGAAGGGCACGCATGCGCACTCGCACTCTGCGCCGTGTCTGAACTGCAGACACGGCTCGCAGAGACTGCGCGGGGGGGAAAGCCGGCGTTTGGCGATCCCGCTTGTAAGCGGGATCGTCTATAAACACCCGCAGTCTCGGGCAAGCCTTATGCAGCTTTCCATCCCCATGTGTGAAGCGTGTATCGTTTCTAATACTTTTTGTCGAAGCGATGTTGGGATTACTATTGTTGATCCTCTAAATATTAGTCCATCTTGAACACTCAGTTCTGATTTGCAATGGTAGTATGCTCCTGTTCCGCTAGGGGCCCTAGCCTTGTCCGCTGGCCATCTGTTAAAAATGGTGGTCTTGAGCGTTTGCAGTGTGGCGTTGTTTTCTGTGGCATCCTTTAGTTCCTTGAGCTTGTCCTTGCGCATGGGAAGATAGAGGAGCATGTTGATGGATTTGATGTCCTCATCTCCCTTGTTGCCCTCGTGCTGAAGGAAGGCTCTGCTTAGTGTGTCCGCTAGGACCATGTTCTTCCCTGGGCAGTATCTGATCTCGATGTCGTACTTCTGCAGTCTCATCAGCATGCGCTGTAGGCGTTTAGGTGCTCCCAGCAGGGGTTTGCACATGGTGGTCTCCCGTGGCTTGTGGCTACCACCTGGTGACCAAATGTATATTGGTGAAAGCGTTCCACTCCAAACACCACTGCCAAGAGTTCCTTCTCTATTTGTGCGTACCCTTCTTCAGTTTCTGACAGTGCCCTGCTGGCATATTCGATGGGCCTGTCCTGTAACAACACTGCACCAAGTCCCTTCTCGGAAGCATCGCACTGTCCCGGCTGGTAGTATTGTAGGATCGGAGCCTTGGCCAGCGCTATTTTATTCTTATTAGGGCCTGTTCTTGTGGGTGTCCCCAGTCCCATGCTATGTGTTGTCGTGTCAGTTGTCGTAGAGGTTCGGCCTCTGATGCCAAGTTGGGGCAGTATTTGGAGAGGTAGTTCACCATCCCAATAAGTCTTTGTATGCCTTTCACATCCCTGGGCGGTGGCATGTCCACAATAGTCTCTATTTTCTTGGGGTCTGCCTTCAATCCCTCGGCTGAAAGTATGCGTCCCATGTAAGCCACCTGATGTTGTTTAAATTTCATCTGTTCTGCGTTGAGCTTGATGTTTTGTTTCCTGCATCTCTCTAGGAAATGGTGTAGGTTGTAGTCGTGATCTGTCTCTGCTTCGTCATTGGTGGCCACTTCTCCATAAATTAGAATGTCGTCTGCAATTCACGCCCAGCAGCCCTTCCAGGGCTTGATGTAGCCTCCTTTGGAAGATCTCGGGTGCCGGGGAGATGCCCAAAGGCATGCGTAACCACCTGTACCTTCCAAATGGTGTAGAAAACGTGGTTAGTCTGCTCAAGGCCTTGTCTAGTGGGACGTGCCAAAAATCATCCTTCACATCACACACTGTGAAGAAACGTGCCCTGGCTAGGTCAGGTAGTATGTCCTCTATTGTGGGAAGTGGGTAGTGTGCCCTCTTGAGTGCTTTGTTAAGTGGCCTAGGGTCAATGCAAATGTGGAGCTTACCTGATGGCTTCCGGACCACCAGCATACTGCTCACCCATGGGGTGTTGACTACACTGGCTTAATGATGGCTCGCTCTGTCAGGCTTGTCAGCATTTCCTTCACAGCCTTGTTGAGTGCCATGGGGATCTTTCGCCTGGGTAGGCATACCGGTGGTATGGTTTCATCGACTTCTTGGTTTTCTGTGCCCTTTAGGCATCCATCTCCCTGAAAAACATCCTCAAATTCCATTACTACAGAGTTCCTTGTCATTCTACTGCGTTTGCTTTGCCTACACTCTCTTGTTTTTTGTTATTTTTTCCTCGCCTAATGTCCCTTTTTTCTGGCAACTCAGCGTGACTGTTTGCTGGGTGACAGTGTGCACAAAATTGTGATGCTGTACTCTCACCAGGCCCATTCTTTGGATGGCTAGGGATCCCAACAGAGGGTGTAGTCCCTGCTCATCTACTACTACAAATTTAAAGTTGTATTTCTTTCCATTCTTGGGGTTTATTATTGTCAAGCTGCACTTCCCTACTGGTTGCACTGTGGTGTGGTTGTACATCACCAGTGTTCTTGAAGCTCTCCTGATCACTGTGTTGGGTCTCAGATCTTTTTTTGTGATTATGTTGCACGTGGCTCCACAATCCAATTGAAAACGCTTTTTCTTGTCACCTACTATCATTGAGGCGAAAATGGCAGCCTGCTTTTTTGCACCTACCGCCCTCACCTGGTGGGGCTGGGAAATGACGGTTATGGACATCACCCTGTCTTCCTCGTCTTCTGATTCTATGGAGGAGGTTTCACCCCCTTCTTGTCCCAGTTTTGCTTGTTGTGGCCTTCTGCCTGCCTTACACACGGTGCTGAAACAGTTGGGTTTTCCACATGTGTTGCATCTGTGCCCATATGCCGGGCATTTGTCTCTATTCCTCTCGTGCCTTCTCCCACAAAAACTGCATTTTCTCACCAGCTGCGGCTCTGATGGTGTCCCATCCCTCCGGGGCTCTATTGATATCCTGCCTCATGGGACCTCTGCCAGCTTCTGTCTGCTATCACCTTTGGGCTTGCTCTTCCCCACCTTCAGAATGGTGTCTGCCCCCTGGGGCTCCAGAACTTTCACTCAATCTCTGGCAGCCTCTGCTGCTTGCACCAAGTCTCTCCATCTTGTTAGGGTCACTTCCCCTTCCCGGAGCAAGCGCTCCTGTAGTTTTCTGCCTGAGGTCACACAGACAATCCTGTCTCTGGTTAGGGAGACCTCTAATTTCCCAAATTTTTATGTGCTAGCCAGCGACCTCAGTTCAGCCACATAGGTGGGCAGACCTTCATTTTCCTTTTGGTCCCTCTTGAAAAAGTTAAAACGCTCCACTGTTTCATTGTGCCTGGGCATACAGTGAGCCTCTAAGGCAGCCAATACTGTGGAGAGTGGAGATTCCTGGGACAGCTTTAAACCTTCGCATATTTTCCTGTCCTGGGCCCCCACAAGGTAAAGTAGAAGTTTTACCTTATCTCCTTCTTCGGTTGTCCTCATGGCCAGATCAGTGTAGAGTTCGAATTCCCACTTCCAGAGGCTCCATTCCTCTGCCAGGTTTGTGCTTCTGAACTCCAGGGGAGCTGGAGGCTTTAATGAGTGAGCCATCTCTGCTCTGCAGCTCCCAGTCTCTCTGTGGGCTGTTCTAGCACCGCTGTCACCATGTAACAAGAAGACTTGGAGTCTGGGAGGTTTATTTAAGTTTCTCGTTTATTGTTAGAGGTTAAATGAAGAGCAATCCATTGCTAGTTGCTGCTGTGCAGCCAGCTTGCCCGCCCGGCCGGGAGAGAAGCGCTGAGCCAGGGAGAGGGCCAGCAGAGACAGGGAAAAACCCTCCCACAAGGCTGAACTGTACCACACCCTTTCAGGCCCGAGGTGCATCCAGTCTCCCTGAGCCTGGGCTATACCAAGTCCCCCTGTAACATGCTGGGAGACAGGGTGGCCAGTTGCCTGTGCCCACGTGGGTTTCCAAGTGATCAGAAACCATCACCGCAATCAGGGAGCTTTCTGAGGTCCGCACCCCCAGAAATGCCTCCCCTTGTTCTTCCAGCCCAGCCGTAACTCCGAGAACCTTCTCTGGCCACCTGTAGCTTGGAAGACTTTATGGTGGGGTTGTCTTATATGAAAAAAGTCTGTCTAGGCTCTCAGCTAGAGTACCCCCTTCCTGAACCCCCCAAGGCTGAATAAACACACAAGCACGCTAGGCCTGGTTATAAAACATACATTTAGTACATACAAGTATAAGGCTGTTGATCAGATAGTGCAAGTCAATAAATCAAATATAAAACCAACGCATTCTAAAATACACTGAATTTCCCTAACTGTCCTCTTACCCTGAGGCTCAGTCCAGATTGGGTCAGTGCTTCTCGGCCTGGGTGTTGAGGCCGGGCTCAGTTCCTTTAGTGAATTGGAAAGTCTCTAGTTCGTGGTTATGCAGCCTCTCTTGCAAGCTTCTTACCCTTTGCTGGTCAAGATGGAAGAGAGCTTGAATAGATCCTGTGTCTTCACTCCTTTGCAGATTGGGTCACTTCCCCCTTCCTGCTCCTTTTGTTATGCTGAGCTCATTGCAGATTCCATTCGGGCATTACCTTGGTAACAAAAAGCTCGTTCTGCCTGATAATGGTTTTTCTGTCCCCCCACCCTGCCAAACCAGTTCAGCAGGGTGGTAAGGCTCACAATCTTCTCATATTTCTCTTTAGCTGTCCTTGTTAGTAGCCAAATTTACCCCCAGTACCCCAAATTCTGTGTCCCATTACCCCAAATAAGTGTGTTGCCCTTTTTTCCCCACGACAAGAGGACAGTCTGAGGCTGGTGCTTCTGGGGGTGGGTGGGGAGGGAGCTGCTGTTGCCATGCATCAGCGGTTTGGCACTGGGGGGGTGGTTTGCCATCAAGCAGCTTATGGGGGCGGGGGGCAGCAGCATGACCAATCCCCAGTCCTGGTCCCCATCAAACTTTGTCCAACCGTAGGGGGTGGTCTTGCAGAGTGGCAGCAGCAATGGGATCTGGGCAGAAGTGTCGGGGCTCAAGCTTTGCATGAAAAGAGATGGCAGGACTGATCCCTGGTGAACTCTGGTACAAATGAAGTCCTTCCTGTGCCGACTGCAGGAATCCCAGCCGGAGCCTGGGCATCTTTAAAGCCCAACCGGATCTGAACTCAGTCTGTCCCTGGCAGAATGCTGTGACCTCCTGGGGCATGGCAAGGCATGGAGCACAGCAGGGGAGGGGCAAAATATCTTGGTGTCACAATGCGCTGTAAGGGAGGGTTCTATGATGTCGTGTCCGCACCCCCCACCTGTCACAGATAAGGTTGCCACCTCACTCGGGCTTTCATCTGGAGAGGGAGGGGCTACGTTGGTGGGGGGTGGGGCCAAAGGGCTGCCTCACCCCTTTTGGGCATCAACCACCCCTTATGTTATGACATCACGATGCTCCAAAGAGGAATGGGAAAGTCCCTACGTTCTGTCTCCTTTCTGTCGCGGCTGCCCCTGGGAGCCCCAATTGCTCTGTTTCCAGAGGCATCCCTGGCTGATCTAGAGGAAATTGGAGCTTACTCTGGAGACTCTGGGTCGAAACATGGCGTTTCCAGATGAAAGTGGAGAGATGGCAAGCCTAGCCACAGAGTGCTCCAATGAGCTCCAGCCTTGCGGCCAGCGGTGGTTGGGCCTGCAGACCGCTAAGAGGAGGTGGCTACAGTGTGACCCCAGTGAGGACAGCTTGCTCTTCATCCCTGTTCTAAGAGGGGTCATGAACATTGTCAGGTGAGTAGGAGGCTGTGGACTCGACGCACTTCTATGGTGCTTATGAATGACCCCATCCTCTCTACCTCAGGGGCCTGACGTCAGCGCAGAGATTTTTCCACCTCCCGACATTTCTAGCAGCCAAAGAAGGACACGCTCCACGCCCTTCGCCAATAAGCACCAACCTTCGGGGAATAAGCCGCACCTCGTCTTGCACTTACATGAGCTCACGCAACCCCCTCCCAGCATCCCAAGTGCATAAAGAGGTTCAGACGCTCTCCGGCTTCTCCTGCCACTTAGCTTCATGCCGTTTCATCATCTCCCCATTGACCTCTCTTAGGCTTTTCCTGGGAGGCAGCCAGGAAAGCAGTGCCTGAGGCTCTAATACCAGTCTCTTGTTTTGGTCTCTTTCTCCTGAAAAAGGGGCTTTCACCCTCTGAAAGAGAGACAATGGGAATCAGCACCCAAAGAGGGCCTGTTCCTCCTAAACAGGGACTATTGGGAGGGACGAATTCTGGGTTTTTTTGGGAGGGGGGGGGATTGGATCAGGCCCTCTCAGACTAAGATTTCCCAGACAGTTCATTCTCTCTGGTTTTCTTAGGCTTGGATTTTGAAACCATGATTCTCTGCTGCAGGCACGAGCCCCTTCACATGATGCTAATGTGCATCATTGGCCAAGAAACTCTCATGATACGCAAGCTGCAGTTCCCAAAATAGAGTTTCCTCTTAGTCTAAGCGGGAAGTTAGGAGACAAAAAACATTTCCAAGAGCATTTGCTTTGTAGAACTTGGCTGAGTGTTACAACCAATTAACAAATGTGCTGGTCCACTCTTGATGTGCCCTGCCAAATACATTGGGTGTAAACAGATGGGCATGTGGACTGCCGGCCTCCCTGGAGCTGCTCCAGGGGTGCACTCCCGTGTCTGCCCACGTGCACCCTCACCTGGGTCCGCTTTAGACAGACCCAACTGTTTTCCCAGCCTGTAGTCCACCTGCGTGCCTCCCCCCCACCCAACACCATACAGTTGTGGGTGGATTGCCCAATGCTGCACCCGCAACACTTGGTGGAGCTGCAGCGTGGGTCCGCCAAGCAGCACCCGTTGTGAAGGCTGATCTTCCCCTAAGAAGTCTCCTATTCACTGCCCAAAGCGAGAGCTGATTTATTCCACTTCTGCTCTCTGATTATGGCGGTAGCTTTCACGCACTGGGAGGAGGAATTGTTGCATCTCCCTGATTCCCACATGGCCTTCACCATTCTGAGACATGCACCCTTTCCAAGCACCATGGTGTCACGACACTTGAGAAAGGATCATAGGTCATGTCAGAAAGGGAGGTGGGTGAAGAGGTTCCCTGCTCATTTCTGACATGACACGCCCCTTTTCTGAGCAGCAAGATGTCGGTGCTTGGAAAGGGGCGTGCCCTGTCAGAAAGGGGCGGGGTGAAGTGGCTCTCCCGCCCTCCCGTGAACTTAATTCTGCCAGCTCCCTTGGTGCTCCCCTCGCCCATTAAACTCAATAGCAGCTGAGCCACTGGCGTCAGGATTGAACTGCAAATGCAACTGGAGACAAGAAGGGAATAGGTTGGCCACCTCTTCCAGGTTTTGGCCCAGTGTCTCCAGGCTGTTAGGGAGATTTCTCCTGGTCAGCCAGGGGTGCTTGTGACTAATCCAGAGAACTAGGACTCCAGTGGGACCAGGTTGGACTAAGTGGTTGGTGGATCATGGCCCAAGTCTTACCTACCAGGGAATTGTTCCTGGTTTTGGTCATCCCATGTTTAACCCTTAGTACAGATAAGTGAATGCGCCACTATTTCACAGGAGGCATCTAACCCTGTCCAGGGAAGGGGTTGAGCCAAGGCAGCCCGGTGACTGTAACTACTGGGTTGCCATTAATGCAGTTTGACCTTGAAACTCCCATTTTGGTATCTGGGAGTCTCAGGGTTCAACTAGAAGAGGTGGCAGCTCTAGCTGTAACTGGGGCAAGGTCCTATCTTAATGAGGCCTTTTGATGTTTGACATTTGCTTTAAGGCAGTTGTTAAAGTGTTCACTTCTCACAAGGTAGCGCGTTAAACAAGACTTTAAAATCTCACATGATAAAACCCACAGAGAGAGGGAGATGCAGAGCAAACCCCTTCCTTGCTGGGAGAAGGGGGGTCTTTAAATCGGAAGTTGCCAAACTCTGGGTTTGGACGTCAAGTGGGATTGTCCCATCTGAGGGTTGGGTCGCAGTTCTCACTGATGGGATCCCATGATTGCGATATATGATATACTTTGCATGTCTTTGTTGTTTGTGAGAGACGGGATTCTGTTTAAGGTCATGTTCATACGTATAAAACTAAACTGATTTATCAAAGCTGAAGCAATTGTTCAAGTTTTAATTACTCACTTGGGTATCATTCATACAGCATTCTTAAACCGATTTAATATTGCTGCCATCTGCCCTCAGTGGCCATCCAAGTGCACACAATGACACCAGTCCCTTCATGCCTTGGATTCTGGAATGAATTCCATAAAGTTCTCAGCAGGAGAAAGACTCTACTGCAGCCTGGGATTTATTTTGGTACATGTTCACCAAACGAATGCAGAAAGGGTTCACATTACAAGGTTCTCCGGTGTAGAAGGGATTATCTGCTTCTAATTATTCCCGGGGCACATACATTCCCCTCCTTCTCCTGAGTTCCGTTGCTTGACGTGTGAATGATACAAATGAGTTAAGGATGTAATGAACCCATTTAGCTGTACAGGTGAACAAGGCCGAAGTCTCAAAATGAAGTCATGCGCCCAAAATGTTTGGGAAGCAGTGTTTTAAAAGTTGGTGCGAAATGACTGCCAAATCTTCAGCATAGCCGGGATCCACCGACCAGCCACTTACTACAGATCAGTCCCCGGGAGCAAGTTGTTGGTGAACTGTGAGCAGGATTTGGAGGAGGAGAAAAAGGGCACTGGCATGGTAGTCACTTGACTTGGCAAAGGGAGGTAAAGCAACGTGGCCATGGTCTGGACCAGGTCAGGCTACTGAACAAACGGGCTAGTGGCCGGGTCACTAGGGAGGGCAGGGAGACGCATGAACATTCAGCCAGTTGGTCCCACCGCTGTGCTGCCCCCAGCGCCCTGCCCCCACCATACTGGGCAGCCATGGTGGCAAGCCATGGCGGACCTGATCCAAGCCAGATTATGGTGGGCCACAACAAACATGATAGCCCAGTGTGGCCTGCTTTGCCCTGATTGGGTGGCCCTTAGCCTGGGCTGTGACTTGGAGACTTTCTTGGGTCACAGTGCTGGCAATCTCACACCAACATCTGGCAGCATCTGCACACACTTGCAGATGAGGTTTGGGCCTGATCAGGTCAAAGTGGTTCACAGCGTGTTTTTGTCATGTCTGTTAACACTCACAGAGAACAAACTCTTTTGTTATGGCTGGTTGTGAAAATAAAATAAAATCTTGAGGGAGACAAGTCTTCCTCCTGAATGAAAGAGGATTAGCATTTCCTTTTGCAGTTGTTGGGCTGACTTATTGTTTTATACCAGAGGAAGGTTGGTTGCTGGATTTGATGTTTTGATTAAATGGCTTGGGCTCTTTTTCAAACAAAATCATTCAGGGTACTAGGAGCTTAGAGAAAGGGCTTTATTTTTGATTGTGAGATCTTTGGGGCAGCAGCCTTTTGCTTTGCACGGCTGCAATCCTGAAAACATTTGCTCCATATTGGTGGTGAACTTGAGGATCACAAATAACATTGTGATTACAGTAACATATGATATAATTACATCAATGCGTACTCAACTGTTATTACACAACAATTATACACAGTTATAATGCATGAATACAATGCAATAAATACATGGAATAATTAATGTGATTATTCTGCAAGTATTTACTACAAAAAGGCTATGAAATCTTTATCATTCTGAGGAAGGGCCCTCCTGTGCCCCAAAACATAATAACTTCACAAAGAGAGGATGGTCCGATCAAAGAGATCATCTCAACCACCGCGTCTCCTTCTATTAAAGTCAATGGAAGTTTTGACAGTCACTTCAGTGGATGCAGGATTGCAAAGAGTGGGTGCAATCCTCACCCACTAAAATCAATGGGAGGTGAGGTCCATGAATAAATTCAAAATGACAAGTTTTTCATTTTCTAAGGGGCAAGTCAGTGTGTGTCTGTTGTGGCGCTCCGGAACATCCCGGAGCAGTGCCTGTGAATGAGCTGGCCAAACTTGGGGCACTGTCTGTCTGCTCGGTGGACCCACACTGTAGCTCCACTTTTGGCAGACCGTTGCCCCGGGAAACACCATAGAGTTGTGGGTGCCAGCCTAGAGTGTCTGGTGATCCACCTGCAGCTCTATGGTGCGGGGGGGGGGGGGGGACGACTGTGGGCTAGGGCAACTGCTGGGTCCCTTTAAAACAGATCCAGGCAGGACTGCAAGAAGGTGGACGCAGGGGTGCACCCCCGGAGCAGTTCTGGGGACAGGCAGCCTCCGCCAATCTGTTTATACCCACTGAAGTTAGTGGCTCAGCTCCCATGGATTTTAATGGTGGAGGATCCTGCCCTAGGACTGTAGCCACGTTCTGACAAAGAGGCAAAGTGAAGTAACTAATTTGATTTAATTAAATTGAAGTAACTATTCCACTTCAGTAGCATTCATGCAAATGGTATAAACAGAAGTGACTACTTTCATTTAATTAAATCAAAGAAACGACTCCAGTAGCATTCACACAGGGTAAACCCAAGTAGTTCTATTGCGATCTTCCCCCCCTTACCTGAGATGTAATGATCCCTGAATCATGGTCCTCTCTGGCTAGCCTCCTGCTGAATGTTCATGCAAACAGGTTATTCTGAAATAGGAGTCAAAGGGGAGCATGATTGGGGGGGGGGGGGAAACCCATGATGGGAAGCATAGCTCAAGCGATAAGAGCCTATGCCCTGTATGTATAAGGTCCCAGGTTCAATCCCCAGCATTTCCATCTCAGGACCCCTGGTAGCCCCTGGAGGAGTCTCAGGCTTGGAGGAGTCTCCAGTAGCATGCTGGGATAGCCTCTGCCAGAGACCCTGGAAGAGCTGGATTTGGACCTGAACTTGAAAACCCTGCTGCCCTGTCAGTTGACACAATATTGGGCTAATATGGACCATTGGTCTGACTCAGTTAAGCAGTTTAGTTAGTTAGGGTTGCCATCTATACAAAAGTTTAAGGAAG
This sequence comes from Sphenodon punctatus, assembly GCA_003113815.1. Lineage (NCBI taxonomy): Eukaryota > Metazoa > Chordata > Lepidosauria > Sphenodontia > Sphenodontidae > Sphenodon > Sphenodon punctatus. Next base: position 385,394 of record QEPC01010859.1, read on the forward strand.
TTATGAAAAATACATGTTGCAGGGCCTGCATTGGCAGATGCCAATACTGGCCCTGCAACATGTATTTTAAAAAAGTGTTCCTTAAAACGTCGGTTTCGTGCAGCCTGTTTGCAGGAAGGCTTCAGCAATAAAGCGGAAGGGGGACTCCACTGTCTCCATCGAATTAACTTTGTCAGAAAAATTGGCTCGTGTGTTACAAGGGAGGGGAACCAGAGGGCTCAGGTTGGAAAAGAGCTCGGGGGTCACCTAGTCCAACCCCATGGCAGGCTGTGTGTGTCTGTGTGTGAGGGGGGGGAGGTTGTTGGAAAGCAGGGGGGGGAGGGAGGACGCTGCAGGGGGAGTTAACAGGTGGGTGCTGGGAGGGAAGGGAGGGCGCGGCTCCTTTAAGGCAGGGTTTCCTGCGCCTGCTGGAGAGTCACACTGTATCACTGGGGAGTAGCGTCACGTGAGCCCAGTCTTGTGACTGGCCTGGGAGCAGCCGCCGCCGCCGCAGGAGCACATTGCTGCCTCCCTCCCCGGCGCGGAGTTTGGGCTCGGGCGGAGTTTGCAGGGCTCTTGCGGGGCCCCCATGCCCTGGGCGCTGGGACTCTTGCGGGGCCCGGGCTGATCTCCCCCTCGGGGCGGGGGAGAAGCGCTTTCGAAGTTGGGCGCTCGCTAAGGCGGCGGCTTCTCTTTCCCCCCCCCCGCTAGCCCTGCCCCAGGATGGACAACAAGCCGCTGCTCCAGGAGAGACCCCCGGCCTACAGCCCGGCCCCCCAGCCGGGCGGCTACGAGTACGGGCAGAACAACTACGGGGCCATCCCTGCTGCTGCCCCCCAGCCGGGCTTCCAGCCGCCCCCGCCCTACCCTTACTCCAGCGGGGCTGGCGCAGGTGGGTCCGTGCCTTGGGGGAGGGGGGGACTGGGGCGCTGAACTTGGCTCTCGATTGCCTGCAGGGCTCCGGGGCCCCACGGGGTGGGGAGCGTTTTGGGGGGGGGTGTTAAATCCGGGGGTGCGTGTGTGGGGCTTTCCTGACCGCTTCAGTGAAGAAGCTGCCTGCTGGGGGGGGGGGGCGTCAATGCAGGGGGGATGGATAGAGGGGTCACGCCCCCCTGAGTTTGGGGTGCAAGCGGGAGCTTTTCTTTCGGGTCCCCCCGACGATTCCTGTGGTTTATGGGGGTGAGGGGACCCCCCCAATGATCGCAGCGAAGGGGGGAGCCAAGCCTTGCATTCAACAAATGTCCTTCCTCCAGCCCTGATCCCCCTCTTGGCTTGACTTGCGCGCACTTTCCTTGGAGTTGAATTTCATACTGAGGGATACGTTACTTGCACACCTGTTCCTCTTTTCTTCCTCCCCCCGTGATGAACTCCTTTTCTGGGTAAAAGTTTGTGAACCAACTAATCCAGAGCTGCTTGTTCAGGTGAGGTGCCTCATTCTTGCCAGGGCCTCATTAACTGGCCTGCTTTGCAAACAGTTTTATGTGACTTCACTGTAAGAACTGGCGTCTGGGACTCCCCCACTTCCCCCCCACAGGTGTTCCAGATGTTGGACCATTTTTCCTCCGGCCCTCTCGAGGCTGCCTGCAGGGTATGGTGCCTTCCCATCTTGTATTTGTGGTCTGTAAACGACTCTGCTGCGGTATAGAGTAGGGGAAGGCTTCCTGAACCTTTTGGACTGTGTAACCCCATTTTGAGACTTCAAGAAAATCCTTGAGACCGCAACAAAGAGAGATGCCAAGTGTATGAAACGTTGTTAGGGATCCTGCTTGCTGTTTGGGGATGTCTGCTATAAGAATTTATGACTTTTCTCGAGTAGCCCCGAGACTGGTGCAGCTAGATTGGGGTGGGGAACCTTTTTCCCTCCCAGGTGCCATTTTGAAAATGAGTATGAGCTCAAGAGAGCTGCCTAGAACTTGGGAACAGAGGTGTTTAAGGGGCATGCTTAGGAAAAGGAGGATCCAGATCATGGATCTGTCCCCTCTCCTTGTGTGTGCGCTTCTGTCCCCTAAGCATAGCCTTTCAGTGCTTGGAGGCAGGAGTGGATTCCAGGAACTGGAAAGGGGCCAAAAAAGGGCTGTATTTGGTCCCTGGTTTCCTCACCCCTGTGCTATAGGAAGGTATGTGGGTAATGTCTGGAGTTTGGCTCTTTAAGACTAGAAAGTGAGTATTTATACACTGAACCATCTTATCTTTTGTGTTCTCAAAAGTGCGCCCAGTATAGTGCTGGAGAGAGTTCAGCAGGCATGTGTTTACTAGGGTACTTTAACCTTTATAGATTTACTGCTACTTTCTATAGTGCTACTAGGTGTACACAGCGCTTTAGTGACAGATTTTTGTAGACAGGTTCCTGCCCAGTGGGCTTACAATCTAAGCTGGGCAAGGTTGAGGGGAACGCAGGGAAGGAGAGACAGACGCACACACATGCCCGTTTTACAGATGAAGACCTGCGGCTGAGAGGCTGTGACTTGCTCAAGGCCACCCAGAGAGTTCATGGCTAGGGCAGGATTTGAACCCAGGTCCAAGTCCAGCACTTTATCCAGGCTGCCATCCACAAAGCCCTTTTTCCCCCTGTGGGTTTCAGTGGGGCTACTCTAGAGTAGGGGATTGTTGCCCAAGCTTTTTAAACTAAATCTGTTCATTAGTTTAGCAGTGAAAAGTCCTTAAAAAATGAAGGACTCTTAAATCTTACGGGGTGGGGGGGAGAATGCGTTGTGACCATACAGAGCACAGTAGATCCCGGGACTCTAGTTGTGGCTATAATGTACGTATATAAAAATTCACTAGCCAGCCATAAAAATCTGCTTGCCGGAGTGGGATCAAAAAGAATTTGCTGGAGATGAGCCGGCAAGTAGACTTTTGAAGGATTCTCCTTGCTGCTAATGCAATTGCTCAGAGTGCATCAAGTTAAGCAAGGGACTGTGTGGTTCTTCACAGGATCAGAGCCTTAAATATTTATTATGGATTCGGTACACAAGTTACCCCCCCCCCCAACTTCTGATGTGGCTTAATTTACTGTAGCTTGTTAATGGATAAAGAGAGTTGCTCTTTGCAAAAGACCACTCCCTGAAAAAACATGCATTCTTGGTGATAGAAGGTTCATCCTTCTCCTCTGTCAAGTATTTAGCTGTGGGGTCCCCAAAGAAGTGATGAGTTTGGTTTTGTAGCTGTAAGGTGGTATTTCTGAGGAGTGTCGACTGAAGGTTTGTCCAATTGCATCCACTTCCTAAATCAGGGGTAAGACACCTTTTCCTGCCCCATAGGCCACTTTGAAAACTAGTACAAACGTTGTGGGTGGAGCCAGATAGGAATTGGGTGTGGGGGTGTTTGGGTTGCGGGCTAGAAGGAGAGGGTCCAAATCACGACTCCATCCCCTAGAGTGCAGGCCTTCCTCAGTGCTCCCTTTCCTCTTTTGGTGTTTGAGAGAGGTAGAGGCTGGATCCAGGAATTAGCCCTTTCCAAGTAAAACAATCACAAAAGCAGCCGTGGGCTGCAGACTGTTCTCTCCCCCCCCCCCCCCCTTAAGTAAACCATTCCAATATATACAGGCCATATGGACAGTTTGGGGTTTCCAGCAAACTTAAGCTGTAAGTAGGAAAGCTTCCTTTCTCCCCTTGCCCCCACCTCGCCCTACCTCTTCCCACTCTACCTCCTGTTACTATTGTAAATACAAAGGTGTGGAAGTTTGAAATCTGCTTGGCAGCTGGCTTGACGTATTGAGAAACAGCTCTTCCTTGCTGAAAATCCTGGTCTCTGCCTGGCTTTTCTCCCCCTTTTGCGCAAGTCCTGTTTACAACTCTTTCAAAGTTACTTATTAGCTGGGGAGCGTTCATAGGCCTGACTCTCTAGTACGCTTTGGCTCCTAGGCATGCAAATTAGCATGGCCATGTTGGAAGAGTGTTCCCACTAATACAAATTGTTGTTTGCAAGCTGCCAGCTGCACACCATGGGAACGTGCATCCAGCTAGGGTAGATTCTTGAGCCACAAACCAATTTGGAGTATCCCCAGGGTTTGTGAGTCTCAGCCCTGTTTGGTTTTGCACGAGATACTGTAGCAGAACTTCCCAAGCGGTTTGTCTGCATGACCCTGCTTTGAGACTTCAGCATAATTCGGTGACCGCTGACAATAACAAAGCCAGGCAAAGGATAGGAAGTATTAATTGAGATTATGACCCCCCCCCCCCCCCCCACACACACACACTTGGGGTCCTGATGCACAGTTCTGGAATCTCTGTCCTAATAACATCAAAGTGTCTCATTGCTTCGTGTTATGTTTATGCACCGATATTCACTTGTGTTTCTCTTTGTTTTTAGCCTATGCTGTGCCGGCGGGCCCACCTCATACCTATCCCAACACCTACACCATCATCCAGCAGCCTCCTCCTACCACCTCGGTCGTAGTTGTTGGAGGTTGTCCTGCCTGCAGGTACCGTCATTCCTTTCTCCTGCGCATTTTAAAATAAATACATTTTTAAAATAAATGCAGTCTTATTGATGCCAACTGGCCTTGGAACAGATGTTGGGGTGTGCGTGTGGTGTCTTTTTAAAAAAAAAAAAAGTGTATCGGAACTAAATTGGTTGTCTAATGACTTCTGAGTCATTCTTCTAGTTCACCATCAGACTAGAGTGGAAATGCTGCGTGCTACTGTCTCCGATTTTTGCCCACTTGGAATTGAATCTGATGAAGTAGTTATGACGCATGGCTGGTTTCCTCCTTGTTTACCCCATTTCAGATTGTTTAATTATTCCCCTCCTCCCCTCATTACTTTGGCCATTTGTTTTGGATTTGATTGAATAACCAGCTGTCTGAGCTGTAAATAACCTGAAATAACTTCAAAAATAATTAAAAAAATTAATAAATAGGAGCATTAAACAAAATATCCCAAAACTCAAATAAGCAAATTTCTTTTGTGGGGATATTTATCGGGATTACTGTCCAAGGATGCAAATACTATTTGAAACTTCATTTCACCTTGATCAATGACCAAATGAAACATTACACTTGTGTGATTACTAACAATGCAAATGTACTTTCAGGAGTGCGCTCTCTACTCTGCTTCCTCCTTTTTACAATGTAAGAAGTATTTTAAAGGCTGCACCCGGTTCTTAGGTCTCGTACGACCCTCCCGATACATATGAACGTCCACGCATTTGGCTCAGTAATGCTTGCCTTTACAGCGGTGTGAATTTTCCAGTCGTAGGGGATGATAACATGGGTGCCGGGGTGGGAATTGGTTCTTGCAAACCCGCCTCCCTGGCTGCTATGTGACCGTACCATTCCCAAGCCCTTTGGAAACGGGTCAGGGTGAAGGGGCTCCCTTGTCCCTTTCTGACATGGTCATGCCCCCTTTTTGAGCCCATGACATTATGATGCTCAGAAGAGGTGTGGCCATGTTGGAAAGGGGAGGGGCAAAGGAGGTTCCCCCCCCCCCAGACATGACCATGCCTTTCCCAAGCATTGTGACAACATGTCAGAAAGGGACCCTCCACCCCTGCATGTCCCTGGATATTAATTTAAATGGTGGTCTGTCAATCGACCACTCCACAAAATCAAGAGGGCTTCTCTCTAAAAACGTCGACTACAGTCTGGTCAGTTCTGTTGAGTTTCCTTCTCTGAGTTGCTGAGCGCTTAAAGCCCTTCCCCTGCTCCTAGTGAAGTTACACCCATAGTAATTACACCTGTACGGGCAGTGTTGCCTCTTGAGGAGCTCTCTTGCATTGGGGCAGTATTGACATTACTAGGAGCTTAGAAATCTGTTGCTTAAGGAAGAACAGAGGCAGCTCACTGTAAAGTGTTAATCCAAGGTAGGGCTTAGGAGCCAGAAAAGATGAATTGTGAACTCCCTCCATTAGCTAATGAGAAAAACCAAACTCCTGTTCAATGCATCTCAGGAGTCTGAAATAGTAAGCCTGCCGAGAGAGCTAACTGGGTAGGCCGGAGGTGAATATGGAAGCGATCGCTCTGGGTTGTCCTTGCCTGGAATGCTGCCTTCTGATCTGGTCACCCCTTCTTGGACAAGAGCAGAAATACTTCAGCGATGGGGAGGAGAAGAATTGGGGAGTGGTGTGTGTGGGTTGGTAATTGGAGAAGAGATTAGTCAGAAGAGGAAGAAGTGTATAAAATAAGTGATGTAGAGAAGCAGATTTGAAAACTTACCGTTCCTCCTTTTGGTAATGGGATTGTCAGGGGAGAGGGAAGTGACAAGTTCAGAACTAGTCAATGTAAAGACTTTGACCGTATGCCCAGCTAGCCTGTAGAACTCATTTTGCCACAAGAGACCAGGAGTTGAACAAGACTCCAATTGGCTGGCTGCTGATATGGTGAACCAGAATGTAGAGCAGCATTATACAGAGCTAAGAAGTAACAAACATAGGAGAGATTATAAACCTGGTGTATTCCAAGGTATAAACCAACCTCTAACAAATGGAGGCTGAGCCAAAGTTCTCCCTTGGGCAGTTGGACCTTGTAGGATGTCTTGTACCTTTTTTTAAAATTCAGCTGGTGCTGTTCTCTGTCAGGAACAGGACACTTGGCTGAGTTAATCCCTTGTTCTCATCTGCTATCCTTCGTGGGGGGAGAGGAATGGTCCTTTTTGCCCCAAGCAAGTCCCTTTGAAAATTAGTACAAATCTTGCAGACCAGGTTGGGAGTAGAGGGAAATCCTGAAGTGGTGTGCTGTAGACTGGGGAGGGTCCATCTCTTATCCTCCAATGCGTGCCCTCATCTCTGCTCCATTCCTCCTGAGTGTGCTCATTCAGTGCTTGAGAGTAGCAGCTGGAACCACACGCCAGATCCAGGAATTGCAAAGGGGCCAAATACAAACCAGTCCCAGGCTGGAAAGGGAGTTTCAGGGTAGCACTTGTTTTGATTTGTTAGCTATCTCCATAGGGTGACAGACACAGTGCACCTACTGGCATGTCTCTGGATGCTTGCCAAGGTGCACCAATATCTCTGGAACATTAGGGGTAGAGTCTACACCTAGAGAACCAGTATCTGTTTTAGAGTAGCCCCTGGGGCTCTGAGATTGGGATCTTGTGTAAGCTCCTAGCAAGGGACATGCCTTGCCCTGAAGACATTAAATCTGTGAGGAGGAGGAGACGGCCAAGGGAGGAGGGTTGCAATGCACAAGCCAAGCAAGCAGGATGGGGGTTTCCTTCTGCTGGTGAGTTTCTGGGGACTGCTCTTAGCTGTGGTGTTCTGCTTTCATGGATCTGGGAGATGGGACCACATGGACCTTAATGCTCCCAGGGCAGGGCTGCCCCTTGTGGAGTACAGGGCCCAGCAAGAGGAGTTAGGAGGTGCAAGTACTGTGCCTGGATGTTGTCAAGACAAGTCATTCAGTAGTAAGATGGTGAGGCCAACAGTCTGAGACTTTGAATGGATCCTTCTAATGTTAAGAGAAGGAGGCTCTGTTGAACTTAGGGGAGGTTTGGCTCAGGAAAAGCTTATTGTGTAGGTAGCTTTTATTTCTTGCTCTCGGACGGCTTAGTTCGAGGGGGACCAAAGTTCCAGCCCCAAGAGTGTCCTACCAAGAACACTCGATACGGCCAAGGGCCTCATGGCACAGATGCTCAAATCTCTGCGCTTTTGTGATTGGCAGAGCGAGCCGGCGTGCCATGATTCTGGCTGCTAAGATTCTGAGGAGCAGCTGTGATTCAGCTGCGCAGGGAAAAACTGCTTCAACCCTGCCCTAGACCTACATCATCAGACAGAGACCAACCTGTTCTAGGTAGCTGGTATAAGAAAGGGCTGCTAATTAATTAAGAAGGCTCCAAGTGCTCCCACAAACTATTCCTAGGGGTAAAATATTGCCCGAGAACTGCCGTTCTTCTCCATCTAGTCCAGCATCTGGTCTCCTGCAGCAGCTGGGACTGGATGCTTCAGAGGAGGCGTGTGAAATGGACTGTCCATGGGATGATTCTCCCCGCCCCCCCCTTCCTGTTTCGTAAGGTCCAGGCAGTCAGAGGGTGAGTCCCATGACCAAGTTGGCTCATAGCCATCCTATCCTCCATGGATGTATCTGATCTTTTTTCAAACCTAGTTAGAGTTCTGGCTTTCACAACATCCCACAGAAATGAGTGCCCTAAATGGGGAGGGAAATGCTGCCTTTGTTCTCAAGGCTGCTGCCAGGTAAATTCACTAGGTGTCCCTTAGCTTTACTATGAGGAGGAATAAATAGAACAGCTTCCTAGTTCCTTTTTCCACACCCCTCATGATTTTATAATCTCTCCTATATTCCCCCCGCCCCCCCCCCAGCCCTTTTCTCTAACCTCAACCTTTGAGTCTCCCTTCATACAGAAGCTCTTCCATCTCCCTGGTCATCTTTGCCCTCCTCTGTACCATTTCTAGTCATCATGAGATGGGGTGACCAGAACTGAGCGCACAAGGTTGAAGGGGTGGGTGTATCATGGATTTATCAGGGTGTGGAAAGTTGTTTTTTGTGTGTGTGCGCCTCCCCCCCGGACAACTTTGCAAAGGGAGTATAAGCCTTGTGGGCCCTAGAGAAGTTGGGGGCAGGGGTGTTTGAGGGTCCAGCTTATGGATCTGTCCCCTGACCGTGTGTGCACGCCCTGATCTCTGCTCCCGTACCCTGAGCTCAGTCTTTCCGTGCTTGGGGTTAGGAACTAGATCCAGGGATCAGATCGAGGAACTGGAAAGGGCTCCAATAAAAACTAGCTGTGGGCTGCATTTGACCCCTGGGCCTCCGGTTCCCCACTCCTGACTTAGATTATTTTCTATCCCCTCCCTAATCATTCTTCCATGCGCTACTGCATTCTAACAGTGGGGACTTCTCGATGGAACAAACCCCCCTAGGATTTAAAAGTATATTTTACTTTAAAAGTGGTGATAGATTTAGGATGAGGAATGCCTTTTGCATCAGTTCTTCTATTTCCCCTCCTCTCTGTGGCATGGGAGGAACTTTCTTGGAAGCCTGACCTCTGAATATTAACCTCTCATCTAAGATCACTTTCTAGGTAGTAAAAATCATCTGGATTCTTGGTGCTGTTCAAAACATAAGGGCAAGGCTTGAAGCGATGGGGTAACTGGAAAGTTCGAAGAGAGCATTGTTAGAACTTTGCGACCGTTTTTAGAAGGGCCCTTCTACGTCCCACTCTGAGGGATTTTTATAGCACGTTGTCTTACACTTTGGTTTTCTGTAGCACAAAGTGATTTACAATCCGTATCTAGTTTTACCCTCAAAAACTACCGGATGGGGTAGGTCATTCCCATTTTACAGATGGGGATAGCAGGCAGAGAGTAGTAGCTTGTCAACGGCAGTTCAACCTTGTTAAGCCTAGTGAGTTCATGGCTAAGTTGGGATTTGAACTCTGATCTCCCAGGTCCAAATCCAACACCGTCTCCACTAAGCTACACTGGATGGTTCCTTTTCACTGTGGTGTTCTACAGCCAGGAAAGAAAGCAAGAGAAAAAATGGCTTCTGTGATGCTTATTCCTCGAGGAAGCCACCTGCTTGTTCGCCATTCCACAGGCTTTGATTAAGTCTGTGGGCTCGGAGGAAGGGGGAGATTGCTGGCCAGAGCAGGCTGCAGCTGTGTGTGCTGTACAGGGCATTACTTAACTTCTCCAAAATAGCTTGCTTGCTTTGTTGTAGGAAGTGAGCAAGCATGTGGTTTCGGGGGCTGCCATGACATCAAAGTGGCCACATGCGTGGCTCTAGCCTTTACTGATTTGGATCATGAAGTGCTTGGAGTAGCATCGCATGCTTTATATTGGAAAGGGTGGGAATTATGCAAACCACACCACACAAGCTGCCTGGATGATTCTGCTTTTACTAGCTTCTGGACTCTGTTCATCCCAATCAGCTGTGTATTTGCATTTGGAGGGAGGGAAGAAGGCATGGAGGGTATCAATTTTGGGGGCTGTGTAGCATGTGTCTAGTCAGAGATGTAAAGGGTGTCTTCTGTTTAAATAAGACTGAAAGCTCTACTCCCTCCTGACTTTCCAGTGCTAACTTTTGGCTCCTAGTTCTGCAGCTATATTAGCAGACATGCTGGCTAAGCTTGGATGTTGGCTTGAGCGTCTCTTCGAACAGCATCCTTGCAAATGCTTGGCGTGGCTACCCCTTTGCAGTGTTTTGAATGTGGCACAAGCAAACTCCAGCTGAGTAATGTAGCTCATGTGGGGTTGGAAGAGGGCTGTGCCGCAAGACCGTGGTGCCAGGGAGGACATTGGCTTGATTGACTTGGAATGAAGCCAGATTCTAGGCTGGGCTTTGGAGGCGCTGAAGAAACTGGGTGTTTAGGCTGGGAGACCTCCCAGGTTTGTAAATCCGGGAATAATTGGGGCACAGAGTGGTATTTAAAGATGTGGATTGGAAACATTTAAAAGTCACTTACAGAGCGCTGGGGATTCCAGTAAAGTGCAAACTAGCTCCTGCCAGTCTGGCTATTGAAGAGGACGGTTAGCCCTGATACGCTTAAACTGATCTTGCATTTAAGTGGTATGCCATATCGGTATATTTCTGTGCCATTGTAAAAGGTAGATTTCTGGCCCTAAACTTGAGCTTTAAATGTCCTGGTTTTCCTCTTTGATCTTCGGACACTACTGTTAAGTAGCATGGTCCTTGGCTTTTTAAGGACACAATTACCTGGTTGCCTCCCTGCCCCCAACCCTCCTCGCTTGTATCAGTGGGAGAACGGAGGGTTAATGCCAGAATACGAATTGGCTTCTTCCCCTGTAACTGTCTGACAGTACTTGTAAACCAAGTGAGGGGTGTGCCAATGCTTCTATATAGGTTGTGCTAAATTTGTGAAATAGGCAAATCCTCTGCCTGAATCATGATAACAGGCAGATAATTTGGGGATTTCATTAATGAAGCAATCTCACAAATTTAGTGTAACAACTTTGGCAACAGGGTAGAATAAAATACCTGAATGATGCCGCCTCCTGGTGGTCTTGAGACATTAAGGGTGGGGAATCTTTTCCCTCCCAGGGCCATTTTGAAATTTGGTACAAGCTCCAAAGGACTTGCAATCAAAATTCAAACCGAGAACACGAGGGAAGCACAAGGGAACGATGACCCAACACTGGTAAGCATGAAAGGTATGGTCTCCTAAGGTGTATTTGGCTTTCTGCAAGCATAACAGCAGGCAAACGTGTAAGGAAGGGATTTCTTGAGTAGCTTACCTCCTACCCCTGCTGAAGGACTCGATTAGCCAAAAGTCAGGCTGAATTGAGACACTATATAAGGCGCTCTCGTCTTCCTCAGTCATGTACTAATTTATAGAGAATCGCATAAAGTTTTCATCAGCGTTCTGGCTACCTACTAGGGATAGAATACTGGGTATTGGATTTACTGGTATCGACATACTGGATTTTTTAACATTGGTCGCTTTACCGTTTTTTTTAACATTGTGGCCATTTACTTCAGTGGCCGCGATGTAAAAAATCTGGTAAAGCGGCCAATGTTAAAAATCCAGTATGCAGATACCGGTGACTATCGGATGAATCTGATATACCTGATTATCGGGTGTATTGGATTTATCCGATACCAATATTCCCACCCCTACTATTTACAGAGGGATGAAGAGGAAGAAGGGAAGGATTTTAAAGCAAGGAGGTCTGCCTGCAGCGTTCTGTCCACAGTGCTAGCCTCTGTCTTAGGCATAGTAGGCTTGTACAGAGTGTACAGTGAAGGCTGCTGCAGTTCCTTGCCAAACAGCTGTTCCTTGGGAAGCATCAGAATCCGCCCCCCGGCATAGCTAAATTGGAATAGGCCCAGGCTTGTGGACCCTGGTGCAACTGCATTACCCCCCCCTCCCCAATTCTAGCTGTGCCCTTGGCCCTCCCCACACATCTGCAGTGCACACTGAAGTCCCAAACTCTCCCAGCTGGGGCCAGAGGTTTGTGTGCAACATTATTTTTTTCCTGGGAGCAGAGCCCCTGCAGTATTTTGCATGGCTCCTCTCCCCCTTTGACAGTATCTGCAAACACGGTAAGTACTGCTCCAGATGGATCATCCTGTATGGTTCTCAAGAACAGTAACCTGTTGCGACTTTAAAAACCAGCTCCTTGCTGTGCTGTGCAACCTTTGCGTGACTCTTGGCTTCTGCAGGGAAATGTAAAATAGGTTTTGCTTTCACTTTCTGCAAGCTACAATGTGTGGGTGAGGTGAACGCCCAGGGAAGTATCCCTTTTTGGTTTCTCTTAAACTTTTTGTATCTAAAACTGAAATCGTGGAGCACTGTTGAGCTTGGCTTTGTATCTCCCGCTTCCACCCGCCCCCCTTTAAAAAAAAACCAAAAAACCCAAAAAAACCAAACAAACCCAGGGCCAGATTCCTAGGGCATCTTTGGTGCAGTGATGGAGCTGGTTGGCAGTAGTGATCATAATATAATCAAATTCAACATACTTACAGGAGGGAGAATGACACACACAACTACTGCAGCAACGTCTGACTTTTTAGGGGGAACTATGCAACAATGGGGAAACTGGTTGGAGGGGAACAAAAAGGAGCAGTTGCAAGGATTAAATGTTTGCAAGAGGCGTGGAGACTTTATTTAAAAACACCGTCTTGGAAGCCTAGGTTAAAGGTATTCCGTAAGTAAGAAGAAGTAACGAGGACCAAATGTCTGCCAGCATGGCTAAATGGTGAGACGAAGGCTAATGGAGCCAAAAGGGCATCCTTTTTTTTAAAAAAATGGAGACCTAGTCCTAATCAGGAAAATAGGAAAGGGCACAAGCACTGGCAAATTAGAAGAGTTAATAAGGCAGGCTATGAGGGAGTTTGAAGAGCAACTTGCTAAAGATTCAAAAACTAATAGTAAAAGCTTTTTCAAGAACATCAGAAACAAGAAGCCTACTATAGAGTTGGTTGGGCTGTTAGATGACCAGGGGTGAAAAGGGCACTCACTGAGGATAAGGCCATTGCAGAGAAACTGAATGAATTCTTTGCTTCAGTCTTCACTGCGAGGGTGTTGGGGAGATACCCACGCTGGAACTATTTTTTGTAGGTGATAAATTTGGAAGAACTGTCAGAAATCAGCATGTTTCTGGAAGAGATTCTAGAGCAAATCGACAAACGAAATAGTAACAAATCACTAGGGCCAGATGGCTTTTACCCTAGAGTTCTAAAGGAACCCAAGTCTGAAATGCTGGACCTACTATTGGTAACTCGTAACCTATCGCTAAATTCTGCCACTGTACCTGAGGATTGGCGGGTAGCAAATGTAACACCAGTATTTAAAAAGGGCTCCAGAGGTGATCCTGGAAACTACAGACCAGTGAGCCTGATGTTGGTGCTGGGCAAACTGGTGGAAATGGTTAAGAACCGGATTACTGGGCATATTGATAAACATGACACGGTGGGGGAAGAGTCAACATGGACTGAGCAAAGTTCATGCCTCACTAATCCATTGGAATTTTTTGAGGACGTGAATAAGCATCTGGATACGGGTGAGCCGGTTGACATAGTGTATCTGGATTTTCAGAAAGCGTTCAATAAGGTCACTCACAAGAGACTCTCTTGAGGAAAGTAAATAGTCATGGAATAGGAGAGAGTGTCCTAGTATGGATTGGTAACTGGTCAAAGGATAGGAAACCGAGTTAGGATTAAATGATCCGTTTTCACAACTGAGAGAAGTAAGTGGAGTGCCTCAGGAATCTGTACTGGAATTGGTGGTGGTTGATCGGGAAAAAGGAGTAAAGAATGAGGTGATCAAACTTGCAGATGGCACGAATTTGCTGAGGCGACACAGTTATTCAAGGTAATTAAAACACAAGCAGACTGTGAAAAATTGTGGGAGGATCTTGCAAGACTGGGCATCTAAATGGCAGATGAAATTTAATGTTGGCAAGTGCAAAGTGATGCACATGGGGAAAAATAATCCAAACTCTATGTACACCCTGCTGGGTTCTAAGTTAGGAATTGCCACTCTGGAGAAGGACCTTGGAATCATTATGGACAATACACTTTAAATCCTCAGCTCAGTGTGGCGGCAGTCAAAACAAGCAAACAATGTTTGGAATTATTAGGAAAGGGATAGAGAATAAAACTGAAAATATCATTATGCCGCTCTATAAATCTACGGTGCAACCGCACCTTGAATATTGTGTGCAGTTCCGTCACCCCATCTCAAAGATCTAGTAGAACTAGAAAAGGTGCAGCGAAGGGCAACAAAAATGATAAAGGGTATGGAACGGCTCCCGTACAAAGAGAGGCTGGATAGGTTGGGGTCTTCAGCTTGGAGAAGAGACTATTGAGAGGGGATATGATAGAAGTTCATAAAATCATGAGCAGGGTGGAATGAGTTAATAGGAAGTGGTTATTTACCCTTTCAAATAGCACTACTTACATGGAGTGTCCCCTCGTTCTAACTGGCAGCAGATATAAAGCAAGTATTTTTTCACTCAACGCACAACTAAATTGTGGAATTCATTTATTTATATTTCCATTTTTACCAAACCCCCCCCCTTTTTTTTTTTCCAATAAGCAACTCAGGGCAGCTTAGAAATTCACAAATAAAAACAATTGCAGTATAAAATATAAATACAAATGTAATAACAGTATAAAATAGCACTAAAACGCTGATCATATGCATAGAAAAAGACAGAGATACCCAATGAACTCATCCATCCATCCCACCCCTCCTCCACCGTCAAGCGCCTGGCAGAAGAGCCAGGTCTTGCAGTTTCGTCGGAAAGCGAGAAGATTTGGGCTGAAGTGAACCTCCACCGGGGGGGCGGAATTCCAGTGCAGCCATCGAGAAGCTGTGGTCAAGCCCAGTAGTATAGGTGGGTTTAAAATAGGATTGGAGAAGTTCTTGGAGGGTAGGTCCATCAGCAAGTAGGATTGGGACAGTAACCTCTTACTGTCGGGAGCTGAGAGTGAACAACTAGGAATGGATCTTCCCATTGTGACCGGTTGGGTACTTTCCCGAAGTGACCAAGACTTGGAATGGTGACATGTCAATTTATTTTAAATAGATAAATAATATCGGTACCTTCTGAGCCTTTGTATCTGTGGCAGATCCCCTCCAGTCTGGAAGCTCAGCCCCTGCCCCCAGCCTGTCATTCATTGCAGCCAGGCACGAGAGAGCTGTCAGTGCTGGAAAGTTGGGGTCCATGATTAATGGGGGTGCGGGCCTCCTCCTAACAGAAATGCTTGATGGCCACAGGTTCATTTTTCTTTTTCTGATGGACATCTTAACTTGCTCATTTAAACATAGCATCCCTCCCAGGGGCTGGGGGTGCTCTGCACTCCAAGGCCCCCACAAACCGGCAAGCGATGCATATTGTTTCTAGCTTGGTCTTTGGTGCCGTGGGTGGGGGAGGCTTCCTGAATTGGTTTGCGCCCCCCTCCTCCCCTGGCTGGGGACATCCGTAAGGCTCTGCAGCAGGGGTGTGGAAGCTCAGGCCTGGGAACCAAACGTGACCCTTTGCTTAGGCTTTTTTTTTTTTTTTAAATATGGCTCCATTCCCGTTCCTGGATCCAGTTCCTAGCCCCAAGCACTGAAAAACGGAGCTTAAGGGAAGTGAGCACAGATGAGGGCTTGCACAGAAGGCCAGGGGACAGATCCAGGATCTGGACCCTCTTCCCGAGTGCACCCCTGCGCCAACTTCCCTGTGGCTCTTGGGAGCTTGTGCCAAGTTTCAAAGTCTCCCCTTGCCTGCTCACTGCCTTCCAACAGTGCTTCCCTCACTCGCGGGCAGGTTCATGTTCGCCTTGTATCGGAGGGGAGTGTCGCTGTGGGCCTCCCAATGTATGGGGCCTGGCCCTGCAGTTGGCACAGATACTGGTCTTTTCCCTTAATCTTTTAAGAGATCTCTTGTAGATGCAGGCCACTTCCTGTAAGCAAACCTTTTGCCTTTTGAAAAGAGTAGCAGGGGTGTTCTGACTGGCCGCAGGCTTGCAGGTGGCACCTGTGTGTGTTGGGACTCGCTGCTAGGAGTTTAGCGCCCCCCCCCCCCCCCGGATGACCCAATTTAGGCTTCTTGTGGCCCTGCGTAATAGGCTTCGCTGTAAATACTGACGTGAACCTGGGCTCTTGAGCTGCAGTGTGAATCCCATGCTTTGATGAAGCACGTTTCTCTAATTCCCTGAGTGGCTGGAAAAGTTCTTCCAACAAAGGCTTTCTTTAGTTGGCACCGCCCTGTGTCCTCGTACCAGGCTGGGGTAGAGAGGCAAAGGCATGAACCTAGTGTCCGATGGTCCCTGCAGCTTTTAATGGCTGCCCGTGGGCTTTTCTGGGCGTTGGGTGGCTCATTCCTGTCAAGTGCCTAGCAAGCCAATTCCTCCTTGCAGAGATCGCTGTTCTAATTGGCTTACTTGCGCTTAATGCCAAGGGTGAGATCAAGGATTGGAACGCCGACAGGAATTGGAGCTGCTGAGATGTAGGAGCATGGAGCTAAACTGTCCCATTGCTTCCAGCTCATTGGCTTTTTTCCCCCTCCTGGGAACCACTTTGAAGATTAATACAAGTTGTGAGGGCCACGTAGAAGTTGGGCAGGGGAGTGCTCGGGAAGGGGGAAGGTCCAGGTCATGGATCTGTCCCCTATCTTTGTGTGCCTGGCCTCATTGCTGCACTCATACAGTGCTTGGGGGTAAAAACTGGAAAATGGCTACAGGTTGCATTTGGCCCTTCAGCCGGAGGCTTCCTGCCCCTCCCCTAAAGTATAGGGGAAGGACCGGGAATAGGAAAATAAAACAAGCCCCACTGTAGCTGTCTGGGGCAACTAATCACTTTCTCTCCTCCCCTCCCTTTTTTTTTTTTTTTTTAAAAAAAGGATGATTGCTGTGTAAATAACTGAAAAAGGGAGGACTTGCTAATGTTGAATCAAAACCCGCACCAAAAGATATCTTGAAGATGTGTATTGGAGGTGGATCTCCTTGCTATAGAAGCTGCCCAATAATAAAAACTAAAATCACCAAACGAAACCAACTTTCTTGGTTAAGTATAATTTGATTCCATGTGGGGGAATGCTGTATGTGTGTAGGACTAGTGTAGAGAAAGTAGGATTTGCTGTGGTGTTCCCAAATATAGGCGATAGAGACCAGGTAGTAAAGTGATATCTTTTATTGGACCAACGGCAGTTGGTGGAGGTATGCATGCTTTCGGGAGCCTGTGAGGTCTGAAAGCTTGGATACTTCCACCAACTGCAGTTGGTCCAATAAAAGATACCGCTTTACTACCTTGTCTCTAGTTTTCACCCAAGACCTTTGTACGAGTATTTTAGTCTTTTAAAAAAAATAGATTATTGATATGCTACTTCTAGTGTTCAGAGTGTGTTATAATCTGTATCTAGTTCTCCCTTGCAACAGCGATGTATGGTAGATCATTATTATTCCCATTTTACAGATGGAGAACTGAGGTCTTCAGCAAGTCCCTCTCTTGGCCACCCACTGAGTTCATGGCCAAGTGGGATTTGAACCCTGGTCTTGTACATCTAACTCAATCAGCTTACCCATTAGACTACGCCGACTCTTAATGGCTTTGGGTTTGTCACTCAGTGGCCCTTGTCCATCTATATAACTTTCTGTGGATGTCTGTGGTAGGTAAGGTGGCCATTGAAGCAACACAGAATGACAATTTCACCCTTCTAAACTGTCGGCCCATCAGCTCATGATTATCAGTGGCAATCACCAGTGACCCATGTTTGCCGTTCCTCTCCCCCCCCCCCCTCCCCCATTGCTACCAGTGGGGCAAATGCAGTGAACGTGGGTACTTGGGATTGCTAATGGGGAAAATTTAGGCAGAAAGTCAAGTTCTGCACAGACCCTTAAGTTGGACCCTGGCATCATCTGGGCTACTGCTTTTTGTAGAAGCAAAACAGTGACTTGTAAATGAACTTCATGTGTATCTCTAGCAGGAGACTTATTGTAACAGGCTGTCACTTATTGGTGATCTTCAGCCTGCAAACTACAAACGCTACTTAAATTGTAACAAACATGTGTTTGGGTCTTCTCCTGCTCTGACTCCAGGATGAACTTAAGAGATGAATGTTTGCAGACTTTCAAGAGAACATCAGAAGCTTAATTGTCATCGGCATGTAATTAAAACTAAATTGCTTTCCCTTGCCAAGCGAGCAGCTGTAGCCTGTCTTAAATCCCAGACCCTGCTTGAAGTATAAATAAGCCGTCCTCTTTATTTTTAGACTCTGGGAGTGGTGTAGTGTTAAACCACATTAAAGCGGCTTATACCCAGGGACAATTTACTTTTTAGCTAGATTACTAAACCAGCAAGCTGAGTCCAGGGGCAACTCTTAACTTCTTACCTGAGCTAAGGAGTCATTTTACGTAAAGAAAGAACTCAAATTTTAGCTTAAAAAAAATCTGTTTTCTTTTCTACAGTGGTAGGCTAAGAAGAGACAGAGACTATATCAGCACGTCCTGTCTATAATTGGGTGATGGCAGAGAACAGTGGGTGTCAAAGGTAGTCACTTTTAGTGCATGTATAGAAGTCCGTGCTAGTACTAAGCGTATTGCAGTGACTAAGTCCACTCCAAATAAATAGACTTGTTTTGAGGGGAAAGCCACCTGACACGGCATTCTCTTTGCTTGGCTGTCAGGATGCTGAATTGCAGCTGTCTTGGCTGATGTATGGAGAGGGTCATTTTGGCCATGGGTGGGAAGGCCCTATTCCTTCCCAGGGGCCGTTTTGAGAATGAGTACAATATCCAAGGGCCACCCAGAGAGACAGGTGGTGAAGGGTGCGCTCAGGAAGAGGAGGGTCCAGACCATGTATCTGTCCTCTATCCTTGCATATATGGCCTCATTTCTGCTCTCTTTCCCTGAGCTCAGTTTTTCAGGGCTTGGGGTTAGGAATAGGATCCAGGGAGTGATATCCAGCAAATGGAAAGGGGTCAAATAAAAAATAGCTGTGGGTTGCATTTGGTCCCTGAGCCTGAGATTTCCCCACTCCTGATCTGTGCTTTGGACTGGGTTATATCTCTTCAATATTATCTGCTCAGACATATCCTGTGTATTGCCCTGGAAGTGACTGAGTTGACTTGACCAGCATCTGCTATTGAGCCTAGGTAGACCAATTGGATGCAATGTTGCCTGGCTAGTGCTATGTTGAACTGGGTGCTTTTGTGTTGTCCAATATCACTGTGTAGGGGAGAAAAGAGCTTCCCGGCTGCTGTCAGGGATGTCTGCTTTATTAGCAGAATCGGACAGTCCTGAGCTGATTCTTCAGAGGGTTAATTTAATAGTTTAGGTTGCAACTGTCCACTGAAGGGGTTGGAGCTGTACCAGGCTGGCCAGAAATATTTTCATTGATCCCTCTTAAGTATGGATATAATCAGTGTCTTTTTTTTAATGAATAGTTCAGTTAGGATGCTTCTTTTCCTAATGAGTGCACTGGTGACGGAAGTATTGATGGGGGAGAAGGAGGATTCCTCTTCAAGATAGAAGGAATGAGGAAAAGCTCTTTTGGTTTTGCAGTTTACGTATACTGGGCTGGGGAGGCTAAATATGTGTGAATGCAGTACTGTTCATGGAACTCGAAGCTTGCATCAGGCTGCGAAATAGATGGTCACGATCTACAAATGGTTGGTACAGCCTTGTTCATGCAACAGGGTTCAATGTGTGTGCATGGGCACTGGAAGTGGGAGTGCAAGGAGCTATGGTGGAAGGGGCTGGGCCAGCCCCTTCCAAGACCCTCGGACAGGGTATGGGCCTCACTGAAAATGGGCGCAGCAAAGGGGATTCCTTGCCTCTTCTGATGTGACTGCGTCCCCTTTCTGAACACTGAGAGTCGTGACACTCAAAGGGATGTGGTCACGTGGGAAAGGGGTGGATGAAGGGGCTCTCCACTAGTGAGAAGATGAGTGCCTCTGAAAATCGGTTGGAAAGACTGACCTACACACGATTGCTGCTCAGCAGTCGAAAATGTAGACTCAGGGCTTCTTTCATTGAACAGCTATTTCAATGTAGTTGACTCTTGCTTTTGGTTTTACTCCTGAAGCTCTGTGTGTGTGTGTGTGTGTGTGTGTGTGTGTGTGTGTGTGCGCGCGCGCACATATGCACATGGGTCTCTGAGCAAAATGCAATGCAATACAAAAGGTATGCAGGACCATTCTTGGCGTCATGGAATATTTGACTGCAGTCAAATAGGCCATCAGTTGACCATATTTGACTGACCAGTTGACCATCTTCCCAACCTTAGCCCTTTACTTTCCCCCTTGTGTATGTAATCTTTGTCCAAATAGACACTGGCCATCTTATTTGATTTGTCCATTGTAGGGAAGTATCATCTTTGGATTTTGAGTCCAAGTGTGGTGCAAGTGCTTACTGATCAAAGATGCAAACCGTAATTGGATTTTAATGGGTGTCCAAGCTAGGAGCAGTGCACCAAGGCCGAGAGAGCATAAACTGAGGTCTGTTAGGGAAGGGAAGCATGGTCCAGTGGTTAGGGTGTACTAGATGGAGACTTGGGAGACACAATTATTATTTTTCTGTTGAAGTGGGTGATCATGGGTAAGTCGCTTGGTGTATCTTGCAGCACAAGGCATAACAACACTTCCTACTTGAGGGAGCACTGGCAGAATTACATTTGGGGTGGGAGAGGTGCTTTGCATTGGCCCTTTCTGACATGACCTGATGCTTGAAGAAAGGGTGCAAGTCACATTCGAGAGAAATAGGCTGAAGTTGGTGGGGGCTTTCAGACATGATCACACCCTTTTTCTGAGGATGTCATGATGCTTGGAAGGGGTGAGGATGGGTGGGAGTTGGATGTGTGTGCATGTAACCACCCATCCTTTAACTCCTCCTCCTCCTGACGCCTCTGCTTCTTACCTCCCATGGTGTTGGAGATGTGCTTAGTGCAAAGAACTTTTGTATTTTAATGGGGGTCATCTTGGGACCTTACGTTCTTCTTGGCCTTTATAGGTCATGAGAGGGATGCTAAAATACAGTATTTTCCCAAGGAATGAGCTCTGATTTGCTTCCCTTATAGCTTCCCTTGCTTTTCCAGGACCATGCTGAGTGGTGGGTGTTGGCCCTGTGTCAGGTGTGTGGGCTAAGGTCTTGTTGGCTAACGCCCTTCCTCAGACTCTTTAACAGTGGCATCGTACTTGGAAGTGTATCCAGCAGGGCCCGAAGTAATTGCACATTTGTGAAAATATTCCTGCTCTGGCCGTTGGCTTAGTGCAGGAGTGGGGAAGCTTTTCCCAAGCTCCAAGGGCCACCTAGCCGATGGGAGCAGGAGTGCTTAAGGGATGTCCTCGGGAAGAAGGAGGTTCAGATCAGCGCCAAGGCTCTGCCCCCCCCCCCCCCCCAATCCTTATGTACATGCTCTTATCTCTGCTCCATTCCCCGAGCTCAGTCTTCCAGTGCTTGGGGGTAGGAATTGGATTGCGTGGCCAGATCCAGGCACTGGGAAGGAGCCAAATAAAAACTAGGCATGGGTGACATTTGACCTGCAGACTTTCACCCATGGCTCAGGTCCTATATCCCAAATGCTCTGTAAACAGGAATGAAGTAAGTGGTGTGGCAGCCCTGACGCTGAATAATCTAAAAATATTTATGATCTGCTGCTTATGCAGCAGTGCGTCCAATGTCTGTTGCAACTGATGTGCAGTGGAGGGATGAGAAATCTGGATTCTTCTCAAGGTAATGGTGCTATTTCAGGGCGATAGGCTAGAAGAATTGCCTGTGAACATTGCATATTTTAAATTCTCCCCTCCCTTCATTCCATTCATTGTACAATTGGTGTCTGTGACTGCCCTTTATCATTGGTGAAACCACAACAGTTCAGCGTTGGCTCCTTGCCTGTCTCTGCATGCTCTGCCTCTGAAGGTCACTCCTGTTCTTTCTTTGTGTGGGGGAATCTGTAAGTTTACATGCCTTGTTAAATCCAATAAGTGCTGCTTTTCCTGTTTCATTTCAGCGTGTTAACTGAATGTGATTCCAAAGGGTGAAAGTTTCAGGTGTTCAAAAGCATGGGTGTGGCTTATCTGGGTGATCAAACATGCAATGAGACCCCTGTGCGAAAGCCAGGGAAGAATTCCTGAAGTTGTTTTCCCTCTGCTTCTAGGATACCAGCAGAAAAGTGAAAGCACGATTTGGGATTTTTGTTCTAAAAAAAAATCCATCTAGTGTTGGAAGAGTTGGGACTTGGCAATGAGGTCACCTCTTTGGTACTGTTTCCAGTGACCCAGGCCAGCACAGAGTCCCAGCACATGCCACAGTTGGGGCGAAAATTACTTTGGTGAAGGTTGGTTGTCTTGACACTTCTGCATGACTTAGCCTGTGAATGGGTTTTTCTAACCAATTGGTAGCATATACCAATATTGCTAGCCATAAGCTAGTTCAGGAGTCTGTTTGAGACACCTTCTTGAGGCTTGGGAAGCCCGTACATTAGTTATTCTTTGCCCTGTTGTGTAGCTAAGATACTGGAGCCTTGTGTGTAAGAGTACTTTAATGTGCTCCTCCAGAGTTGAAGTGCTAGTGATTAGAGCCCGAGCTGACTGCAAATGGCAGAACTTTTGCCTCTTCCTGGGCAACCACTAGGTCCTGTGCCATCACTATGGCAAAATGGTTCATGCACACCTTAGTCTTGAGTATGGAGACCTCCTTAAATAACTTGCATGCAAAGGGCTAGTTGCAGTCGTGTCGCTGCCTTTTTAGTATTTGTTCTCCCACATCCTCCTGCTGGAACAGAGCGATGACCTTTTCATGGCATGTGCTGGCAGCTACAGGCAGTAGACATGCCAGGGTAGTTTGAAGCAAGAGCTGATTTGCACGTGGCTGGTTGTGCTGGGAAGAGCAGTGGTTTACTTGCCCAGAAGAACATTAGTATTGTACTGCGTCAGATCAGTGGCCCCTCAAACCAAGCATCCCGTCGCCTCCAGTGGCCACTCTTTTTCTTCTGGGAGAAGTACTCCACAGGTCACAATGGACAATCCATTCCCTGTTGTTCCAGCTCCCAACAGTACAGCCCCAAAACCTACTTGGTTAATGGCCATTGATGGACCTATCCTCCAAGAACGTATCCAATCCCTATTTAAATCTAGCCATTCTACCAGCCTTGACCACTTCCTCTGGCAGTAAACTCCACAAGTTAATTATGTGCTGAGTGAAAAACCCCTTGGCTTTAAACCTTCTGCCAGTTAATTTCATGGCGTGTCCCCTTCTAGTCCTGCTAAAGAGGGTCAGTAACGGCTCCCTGTTTGTGTCCCACACCACTCATGATTTTATAAGCTTCTATCCCATCCTCTCTGTTGTGTTTTCTGCAAGCTGAAGAGCCCCAACCTATCAAGTCTCTTTTTATACAGGAGTTATTCCACACCCTTGATCATTTTGGTTGCCCTTCTCTGTATCTTTTCTAGTTCTATTACATTTTTTTTGAGATGGGGCGACGAGAACTGCACATGGTATTCCAGGTGTGGTCATGTCATACACATCTGTATAGCGGCATTACAATATTTTTCTATCCCTTTCTGAATGATTCCTAACGTTGTTTAGTTTTTTTGGCTGTCGCAGCACACTGAACTGATGAATTCAATGTAACGTCCACAATGACTCAAAGATCCTTTTCCCGAGTGTACAAATTTCAGAAGAGTAGCCGTGTCGGTCTATAGCTCTAGAACTTCAAAAAAGAGTCTTGTGGCACTTTAAAGACTTAACAGGAAAATCTTTATTTTGGCATGAGCTTTCGTCGGCAAGATCTGACTTCCTCAGGTGCATGAAGTGGCCTGGAAATTGGCATCTATATATGAGGCAGCAGGCAATGAAAACTGTTTACACAGAGAGAATGCAGGGAATAAAACACATAATTAGATCAAGTACAAACCCAAGGACCGGATGAAGTCAGCTCTTGCTGATGAAAGCTCATGCCAAAATAGATTTTGTTGCTAGTATTTAAGGTGCCACAAGACTCTTGCTGTTTTCCTGAGTGGTAACTCCTAATTTAGAATTCTGCATTGTATACTAAAGTTTGGATTATTTTCCCCTATGTGCATTACTTTGCACTTGTCCACATTAAATTTAATCTACCATTTGGATGCCCAGTCACCCAGTCTCACAAGATCTTCCTGCTATTTTTTGCAGTCTGCTTAGGCTTTAACTACCTTGAATAACTTTGTGTCATCTGCAGATTTGATCCTCTCTTTACTCCCTTCTCCAGATCATTGTACATTATTAGCAAGCATTTATATAGCACAAGCAATGTACCTGGTGCTTTATATGTGTGTGTGAATGTGTGCGTTATATTCCCCTCCCCCACCTATGTAAAACTGGGGATATTTGTTTTGCTCGTGGAACAAATGGGGCGGCGGGGGGGGAGTGAGTACCTGACTGCTTTTAAGATCTTCCCCCTCCTCAATTTGTGCAGCCAAAATGTTAACCAAATATTCTGGCTTGGAGGGGTACCTCAAGGGTCATCTAGTCCACCTCCCCTGACCAATCCAGGATTCACCAGACCCAAGTTATCCAAACAGAAAAATCTATTTTTAACAAGAAACCAAGCCTGTAGCAAAAATCTGATGCAGGTAGAGATCGGGACTGACCAGACCGCACTGATGCCTGAAATAACAGGGGTCAATCTTATAAAAGAAAAATCCAGGGGTGTCAAATAAGTGGGCCATCCCCATGCTGCAGGGGAAGGCAAGAAACCCTCTCTAATCTTACTGGAAGAAAAATTCCTTTCTGATGCAAAATATAGCAATTAAACCCCAAGCATGCAGTCACATTCCAGCAGCCAGGCATCTGATCTAGAATGCGGGGTGGGCCATAGCTCAGGTGGTAGAGCGCATGCTTTGCACGTATAAGGTCCCAAGTTCAGTCCCCGGCATCTCTGATTCAGGATCTCTGGTTGCACGCTTGGGTGAGGCCTCTGCCAGGGATCCTGGAGGGTCTCGGGTATCACGCCTTGGTGAGGCCACTTCTGGAGACCCTGTGGAGAGCTGGATTTGAAGCCCTGCTGCCATGTCAGGTTGTGGCAATATTGGGCTAAGATGGACCATTGGTCTGACTGAGTTAGGCAGCTCCTTATATCCTTGTGTGTGTGCGCACGCTATAATTTCTTACATCAACCCCCCCACATCTTCTGAGATAAGAGGAAGAAAGCTTTCCCACCTTGTGAGAGAGAGATGTGTATGCCTGCAATGGATAGGTGAGCTGAGGAGGAAGTGAGTATGTATCTCACATCCTATTTGGGGAAGGGAATAGTGACATTTTGGATGACATCTTGGTTTGTGGTTGCCACATGAACTGGTTGTGGTTCCTGAATGCAACTTTGTGACCAAATGGGGGTTTTCCATTCTTGCATATGTGGCTGGAGCTGGTAGAAGCAGAACATGGGAGGAGCTCTGGAGCCTTGAGGTACTGTTACGTGGTTCCACTGGTTGAGTGGATGGATGACATGGGAATATTTGTGTCCTTACGCCGCTTGGAGACCAAGCAGAAGAGAGAACATCTTTATTTGATTGCCTGGAAAAATGGACATCCTGCTGCCATCCTGATTACTGGGGTGGGCCTCTAAATAGAAGCTGGAATAAGCCTGAATATATTCCAAAGACCACCCAAATTGCCGTGGGCCTATCAAGATGACACAATCCAGTTGAACAGGAACCTCCACCTGAGAACTGCAGAAGCCTTTAACAGCTAGTTGTGGCTACCTGTAGGGCTGCTGCTTTACCTTCAGCCCTTTGGAGTGCAAGAGACCTCTGCCCTCCCGATCCATCTTGCACAACTTTTTTGTTTGCCTGCCAGCTGAGGAGGAAAGGCGCTAGTTACATGTTACACTAAGCAAGTTTTCAGGCTGGAAGTGTTCAGTCAGTGTAATGTATATTTTACACGCTAATTCTGCAGCTACATGTTGACTACTTGCTTGCCTTCATATGGTGGGCCTGAATGGAGGTGCTGCAAAAATGGCAAAATCACCCTCAAAAGTTATCTGTGCTGCCCCTACAAGAAACTTCCCCCATAAGCATACAGCATTTAAATATGATAAAAAAAACCTTAAATACATCTTTGTGTGGTGAGGGGTAGCAATAGGAAGAGAGGAGGGTGTGTGTATGCTGGTGGAGGAATTTGGCCTTGGTGGGGGTGGTTTGAGAGATGGAGATAGGAGGGTGGGGGGAGAGTGTAGGTGAGCATTGATGTGGAGTTAGTAGCACATGTGCACTACTCCCTGGTGTCCCATGGGCCTGGCTTTGCATCAGCTGCTGGAACACATCTGTGCTGCCCATTTTGGCAATTGCTGATTTATATAATGGATGCTACTTATCTTGGGAAACTGAACATGGCTAGATGTTCGCTTCTCCCCCCACAACATTACTAAGATTCGCCCTTTTCTCTATCGTCTGCCAAAACCCTTTTTCTCACCTTGGTCATCCTCGATTACTGTAACTGCCTTCTCGCTGGCCTCCCCCGCTCTCACCTTTCTCCCCTGATCTCCATCCAAAACTGCTGCCACGGTCCTCCACCTCGCCCGTTGCTTCAACCATGTGCAGCCCCTCCTCTTCTCTCTTCACTGGCTCCTCCTTCCTGAATGAATCCTGCACAAGCTCCTAGTCTTCACCTTTAAAGCTCTTCACAACCTCGCTCCCCACCACCACCTCGCTGCACTAATTTCCCTTTCTACTCCAGTTTGTGAACTCCACGCCTCCCCTAACCGCCTTCATCCCTTCTCCCTAGCTGCCCCCCACACCTGGAACTCCCTCCCTTTGTACCTTCAAATCCCTCCTCAAGACCCACCTCTTCCGCTCTGCCCTCCCTGACTCCTCGCTCCCCTCACCTAACTCCTGCTGATACCCCCCCATCCAGTACAATGTTGCCTGAGGTCTGTGTACTCGTATCCTCACCACATGGACCAACCAGCCATCATTCTTGATGTAACCAAGCCAAGTGCGTGCACCTGGGACCTCACATCTTAGTGAATGTTACACTCGTCTCTCCCTCTGTTCCCCTTCCTTCGTCTATTCCTCCCCCCCCCCCGATTGTAAGCCCTTGGGCAGGGACCGTGTGTATTCAATTACTTTGTAAAGTGCCTGGTACACTGCTTGCGCTATATAAATGCTTGCTAATAAATAATAGATGGATAATAGCTTTCAGATTCTAGTTGTAGGCCTGAGAAGAATAGTTGAAACAGACAACGCTGAGTGAGCCACAGGATGGCCTCCAAGACACACAGATCCTCCATTCTCACATTGGTTGAACTATAAACTTTATTTCTGAGGCTTATCAGCGACATATTGGCCTCCTGCAGGTTTTCTGGCATGGCAGAATCTTAAGCATGAGCAGGGCCAGATCAGTCAAAACCAAAAAGAGAAGACTCGGGTTGTACCTCAATTAATCTATAGTTTTTATTCTTGGGGAAATGCTGTTGCAGTTCCAAGTTCAGGTTTTTCCTTTCCAGGCATTTTTATTGAACACCAAGGGTGAGACTTGCTGGCTAAAAACCCCCAAGCCCCTCCAGCGGTCAGATGCCTAAAATGTGTGTCTGCAAAAGTGTAGCCCATGGAGAACTACGTGTTGCAGCACACGGATTGTTAAATCAAGAAAAAGAGTCGCTAGCCTGTGTCCCACAAATGCAATATTGACGGGATAAAAATACTGTGGCTAATTCTGGTTCTGTTTTGTTACTGGTTTCTTTCAGTCATATGACAAAATGGTAAGTCTAGCTTGTGCAAGCGTTGGAAAAGGAACAAAAAAAATCTTGCCCACCAGCTGACTTTGACAATGAAATGTTGAAACCTTGTGGTAGCCTACTGATGCTTCTGGTCATGTGCAACAGGCCAAGTACAAATGTAACGAGAAGATTCTGAGTAGAAAGAAAATACAAATTGCAATTAACTCTGGGAAAACTCCAATGGCGTATGTTGACAAGCCCTGATATCTGAGGTTTTTAAAACTCTTAGAACAGTAGTTCTCAAACTTTTGAACTGCCCCCCCTTGTTTGTTGTAGCTGAGGTCTCTCCTGCATACATGCATGTTGCTTTCTCACCCCTCCTGTTGCCTCTCTTCTTCTTTGCCGCCACATTATTTTGGAGATTCCACATAACTGTGTGTGGAGCTAGGGGTTTCCCAGCTGGGATGCTTCTCGTGCTGCCCTAGAACAGAAGAGGAAAATGCTTGCCTGCAGGCTCCGGTCTCCTTCCAGGCTGAATTGCTGTTGTAATACAGCCAGTGAAAGTAAATAGACCAAACGTGGTGTTGCTCAAGGAAAGTTAATGCAGAGCAGCTAAGCGAGATAAGGCCTCAACTCCGGTGCACTGGACTTTACACTTCAGTAGTCCCAGTGGGGACTAAAGTTCATTGCACATAACTAATGCCCTGATTTTTGCCATGGGTTTTAACAGGACAAAATCACAACTTAATTTTAGAGCCCAAAGGAAGTTGTAAGAGCATGCCAGAGAAGGCCCTTTTCACATGGGCCAGGAGGAGCCATAGTGCGGGGATAGGTGGGCGGGGTGTGCGCTGTGGGCAGTTGGTTACGTGGATGCACACCCATCTCCACCCACGGAGGCATCTCTTTTGTCCGATGCCTCCATGTGTGAGCAATCGGTGGGGGGAGCACAGGAGTGCACAGGCACCCCCACCACCCACACTAGTTGTCAGAATTTTAAGTTTATTTATTTACGGCTCAGCTTCCGCCATAGCCAAAGAATATATATAAACATAATATTTAAAAATATACAAGAGTATTTCAAATAGGTTCATCCCAAAAGACCAGTAAACATAGAAATAAACATAAGCATGAACATACAGAGCGTGCCGTACTATAGATAAATAATTCTGCTCATGCCACATGGGCAAGGGGTGGGGGGGGCATCTCGTGTGAAAAGGGCCACTGTCTATTCAATGCAGTTTTAGAAGATTGCTCTTTGACACAAGAATGTCAATTTTTACAGAGCCAGCCCTACAAAGGTGCATTCTACATTCAGTCCAGCTGCCACTCCTTAGAAAAGGGACTCGGAATTGACACAAATGGCAACAGCAGCTAAACATCATTAGCCTGCTTAGAAACTCATTTTGCTTCCAGACTGAACTGAAGACACATGCTGCCCTATAGCCAGTTCTACTCTTGGAGATTGCTGTGGGGAGATGATGCACCAGCTTGGGATGGAAATAGCTCCGTTTTTTGGCTCTGATTCTCCCTGCCACACTTTGGACAAGGGACACTTCATTCTCTTGATCCTTTGCAGATTGAGAGCTTTCTGGGGTAGAGGTTGTCCTTACGTGCATGGACAGTCCTTGCCGCAGTCAGGTCCTACATGTGTTACTAGCAGGGGCCTGGATTCACTGCGTTTCCCCCCATTCCCACCAATGGGGAAAACGCAGCAAACATAGGTCCCTGATTATTAGCACTTGGGAATCCTTTTTGGTCTTCTGTTTAACCCAAAGCACACTCTTTTGCTGCAGTGTTTGTTCTACTAATTAGTCCCTTTGCTGATTATAAGAAATCCTACCAAACTACAACTTCATTTCGTGCCTTCCCACCATGTTGCTTGCTACTGTCACATTGGCAGTCAGGTGCAATGTGTCTTCCGACAGTGCCTAGATGGTGCATCAATTGTCCTGGCTTTGCGTTGCCAGAGCCCTGTTGCATTATTGAAGTTTACCTCTATATCCTGCCATGTAACCATTTTTCTTTCTTTCTCCTTACAGAGTTGGTGTACTGGAAGACACCGTCACCTGTCTTGGTGTTTTCTGCGCAATTGTATTCTTTCCAATTGGAATTCTTTTCTGTCTCGCGTTGAGGCAGCGAAGATGTCCTAACTGCGGGGCAACGTTCGGTTAAGGGATCAACACGAAGGGGCTGACAGAGGCCACACCTGGGATAGTACTTTTTCTAATGTAAATGTCATGTACAATCATTTTATTTGATTATGCTTAAGACCTGTTTTGTAAACTGTGATGAAATTAGTCTTGCATGTGATAAACTTCCACCAGCTTGTGCATTGCAAAAGATGAAACTCTACATTGCTTCCATGTTTAATGGCACCTTTCGGAGCTTTAAATAAACCTGCTTTTTTTGCATCTTCACAACTTGCGATGAGACTTAATTTATGAAGGAGGTTCAGACAGTTGCTGAATAGCATACAGGCTTTGAGACGAGTCGAGAACTACCAGCCTGGTACATTTTTTAAAAGTTAATGCCACTTTAGGGTATAAGAAATAGGGTCATGTGTTTCATCTATCCAGAAAGCAGGGAAGTACATTCCACTTAATGTGGTGGCTATAGGACTAGTAACCAAATTCATCCATTTTTTCCTAACAGGTATCACATGTGCTTTCTACAACTATTTATTTATTTTTTAAAGGACTAGCTCTGCTTATAGTTGTTCAGCGTTACCAGTACAAGAAACAAAGTCTCAAATGAAATTCTCTAGCCCTTCAAAAAACCCACAACCTCAGCATGATCTCAAAGGAGCATTACATAGGACAGTTCAAAAACCTGCAGTAGTTCTAAAGTTTCCCATACCCTAAACTGTGGGTTGGGATCTCACATGGGGTTCATGCTCCACCCAGTTGATCTTCGATATACTTTCTTTGGGGTTACGAACATAAATATTTAAGTCTCAAAATGAGGCCAAGCAAGCAAATGGTTTAGGAACTATAGGCTTAATCCCATGACATGAAGTGAGGAGGGGGAAAGCGACATCACCAGAAGAATAGTAATTTAAAAAGTACCAGGAAAACCTCTACAAGTAGGGTGGCACACAATGCAGCATAAGGAGGTCCTAAGGGTAACAGACAGGAGGTTTTCCCACCTTTTTGCTAGTGAGATTTATTGTGGAATTGTCTTTCTAGACTAGTTTAATGACTAAATTACTGTTTTTGTAGAGGACTATACTGCCGTTTTCCACTTGGTGGAATAGGACTCTTTAAGAAGCCTCTTTCACAGCAATATTTCTTCATTAGTGTCTAAATAGACTTCCATGAAGATTACTGACGTTACCTCCACTTAGGGTGTCTTCAAACGAGACGATTAGCCTGCTGGAGTCTATGTTCAGCCCCCACTCACAAGTTTTTGTGTGTAGAGCTAATAAACAGCTAGCGCCCTGTATGCATTTCATGTGCTGGTGGTAGCTGCTGCAAGGTGGTGCCTCTCAGCACTTTCTCTCTTCCTAATGGAATGGGGGGTGGGGGGGAAGGAGAGATTGTTACCAGATTGTGTGACCGACCCCCTAGCCACCAGAAGCTGTGCTCCGTGCCCAGGTGGCAGTTTCCCGCAGCCCCACTCTCTCATCTTACAGCTGCTTCATAGCACTGTCTGCGTCTGATGGAAAGGAGGTGTCACAGAACATCTACCCTGGCCCCAGTGCTTGCTAAAGGTTCCAGTCTCCAACCCTTTGGGGCCCAAAAGGTACCAGCCCAGGTGAGCTTCCTCTGTCTGCTAGTTGCTGCTGAGTCACTCCTAGTGCTCCTCACTTGCTGCCCAGCTGCTTCTCTTTCATCTCAGTTGCAGCCCTCGCACTGGGTGTGTTGAGACACATTTCTCCTGGATGTTTGCTGTAACATCCAGAACTTAGTGTGACTAAATCATTCATCCAGATCTTTGAACTTGTGTGTGAAACTTCTCCCAGAACATTTGTGTGTAAAAGATTCTCCTGGTAAACCGCTTTGCTCCAGGCAGCTGGTTTCCATGGCAGCCTGTCACATCTACAGCTGCGGCTACTTTAGGCTGCCTTAGGCAGTGTTCGTGTGAAAAATGAATCTGAAACTTACTTGTGGGCTGGTAAACCCAGAAGATTGAAACATCTGGACCTGTGTGTCTCTAAAAATGCCCACTACCTGGGCTCCCTGTAACTCCCTGATGCTGACCCTCCCCTCCCTTTTCCATCCAAAGCAGTACAAGAGGAGAAAGTGCGGGGTGCAGGAAGGATTCTCTCCTTTTCTGGCTGACTCTATGGTACTGGTAGATCTGAATGTGGGTGAACCCAGTAGATGGGTACATGGTCACACATTAGCAACCGTTGAGCCTGCCATGAGTGGGATCTGCAGGCTGCTAATTGGTAGAATGTCTAGAGGGGCAGGTAAACACCCACCTGATGAATGCTAATTCAGGCTATCAGCTCATTGGAAAACACAATGTCACTTGATTTAGTACATGAAACAAACTCAGCAGTGTCCTCTACTAGCAATAATGCAACTTGAGATGCAAAACACTTTAAAACTCAAATGCTAGAATAATATACAACTAGTGGGGAAAGAAACTAAGGGTGTTTCCACTCATCAGAAGCCTAGGTGTAGTTTCTGAGCAATTCTGTCCAGGAGACTGTGCCCAGGTTATGACTAATCCCAAACCAAACAAGGTCTTAAAGGTAAGGGGAGGGGCACTGTTGTGAACAAGGCCAACTTAGCTCCTTACCCCCTATTGTGTATCTGGAATGAACCATGTCAGAATAGGGGTTTTGCCCAGTGCTCCTTGTTCTCAGAGACATTGTTTGCAGAACAAAGCATCTTGAAATGCCTCCCCTGCAGTTGTTTATTTCTTGTATTGTTCCATCAATGTGCTAGGAACTACACAGTTATTAGAGACAGGCCCCTGCCCTGAAGGAGAGACTAAGGGGAAAGGGGCACATAGCAAGAGACAAGGAGAAGATTATCAAAGTTGTAGGTGCATGCGCTTAGCTTAATTACAACAGGAGGAAGATGATCCTGAAGAATTGTATAGTATAAGGAGAAGCATAAACAAGCAATCTTTGGGGGTGAGGAGCTAGGGCAAGCCTGCAAAAAGAGGTAGGCTTTTAGCAGGATAGGGCAGAGACATACTGACAACAAAGATGAGGCAGCTTTGTAATTGAAGTGTAGAGTCCAGATTCCCCTTATTGGTACCAAGGAGACTTCTAAAAGTAGTTAAAAATTGAGGGGTGTTGACTGCAAATGGAGACTCTGGGTCTCAGCATGTAGTGGTGTTTCTATTACCTCTCAACCCTAATCTCCTTGTATGCACTCTCCCCGCCTCTATTCCTCCCCTCATCTCCTCTTCTCCCTTGCTGCCCCTATGCCTGGAACTCACCCCCACAGACTCCTGCCAACTGCAACCAAGCCAAGCACGTGTACCTGAGACTTCATATCCACTTGAATGTTATTTATCCCTTGTCTCCCCACTCTGTGTCTATTAGATTGTAAGCCGTAGGCAGGGACCACGTCTATCTTACCGTTCTGTAAAGCACCAGGTACACAGCTGGCACTATACAAGTGCTTATAATAATGTAGGCTTGCCTCAAGTCTGATTCTATAGAAGCTTTTTTTTTTTTAGGAATTCTAAAGCATTTGAGACACAGTTGGATTTTTGCTAAAACAGTAATGATGTAAACCCAACCACAATTGATAGGGTGACAGCTGTAGCAGAGGCCAGAAAGGTAGAAGAGAATGCACGCCAGGAACATAGCCAGCCTTTTCTTTCAGAGATGAGATCTCTCTCCCCAAGGACAGCTGAGAACAATACAGCACTAGGCTGGTACTTAACACAGAGTACTCAGCACTGAGTAAGCTGAATTCCAAAAGTGAGTGGTTGAACACTTAAAAAAAGAAATAGAAAGTTCCCATTATTATTCCTACATTTTATTAGTTATCTTGCTTGCTGGAAAATGACTAGAATAAAAAATCTGGGAAGACCTTAGCAGGAAAACTTGATCTAGTTACTGTGCTTAAGATTGCATTCACGCTTGATAGCCACAGTGACTTTAAAAGCAACACAAGGCAAAGATGTGGCCGAGGAAGGAGCACCGGTGCAAACGGCATTCTGCCACAACACACCCAGCCCTGTCATCTAGGAGTAGCGTCACTGCAAAACCCTGTTTGCACTGGTACTACTTCCAGGATCCGGCTCTTCTGTCCACCATGTCTTTGCTGTGCGCACCTTTCCAATCCACTGCTGCCGTTAGGGATGAATGCAGTCTGACTCAGAGCTGCCTTTACGGGAATGTGCAAATGAGAATTAGAGGGAAATTATTAGTCCAACTGTTTGTTTGTTGAAGTTTACCCCCCATACTTCTAGGGCCAATATATAGGACATCTTTTCCACACCCAGCCACCTCTGCATCAGTTGTGAGTCACTGGTTTCATGCCCTCACGATCAAGGAGGAAGTGTCACCATGGTCAAATCGCCAAACATGGAGCAAACAGCATGTTCTCTCAAGTGCACCCGCCCGCCCAAAGGATGTTCATCCCCATCCCATCTCCCTTTTCTGTACGCAGGCAGCAGATTGGATTATAGAACTTGAAGTTATACTTTCTGGAATCAAGGAAGTTGAGGCCCCATTCTGTATGAAAACTTTTTACACTGGGGCAAAGTCTGATAGCACTAACTGCATCTAGGTCTCATGTCCACATTTGGAGAAAGGCTCCTCCTCCTCACCTGCCCATGCCTTTTATGCTCCCTGCTGAAACATCCAGCTGTTAGCTGCTGATAGTGATTTAAGACCAGAGCTGCCCACATACCTGGCTATTGTGGGCTCGATTGCATCATAGCAATTTGCTAGCAGACCAGATGGTACAAAAATCTCAATGCAGCCAGTGTACATTATTTCTATAGTGCAGGGATAGTCCAACCCTGTTCAAACTTAACACACAGTTAAATATACACAAGTAGAGCTGTTGCATAATGTTGTTCTGAAAGTTTATATATTTGATTTTGAAAGACTACTGATCTTTTTGCAAAGGCAGCTTTTTTCCCCATGGGTGTTGATTTACCTCAGTATGGTTGATAAAGGAAGTTATTTGTTTTATGGCTAGAAAATACAATTACACATAAAGTCTCTCCCTAGGTCACTTAACTCAGCCCAGCTATTAAAAAAAAAAGGGTGGTTCTGAGGCAGACTCAATACAGAAATCCATAATAATCTCAGATTTGTATAGTGCCTTTAATGTTGGAGGATTGCAAAACACTTTACAAACTGGCAACATGAATAACTCTGAAATGGAGCGGTTTAAAAGCACAGAGGTACACCCGGAGGCCATGAAAGTCCAGTACCCAGTGAAATGAGAGCAGCGTAGACTGAATGGGCAGAATGCAGCTAGGCACATTAGAATTGTGCCGCTACTTGCAAAGGATACCATGCAATCTAATCTGAAGTGGTCAGAGACCCTTACATATACAGGAGATGACATTAGTATAAGGTGCATCCTAGCACTATATTGGGGGCATTGGGTCAATACGGAAACTCTCACCTACTGAGTCTTCCACATTACGTCCTGCAACACCATGAGTACTTACTTGTTGGACAGCTCCCAACCAGCATCCTGCCTGGGACAGGAGACATGGAATTATAGCCAGAGGCTAGTATGGCTGCAGGCACACAATCCATGAAATGAAAGAACGTAAGAGCTTGAGTTACTTTCATCCTGATTAGCAGTCAAGTTCCTGGCTCTCAGTCCTGTGTCCTGAGCACACCTCTAGCATTTATAATACAAAAATAATTTGTATTAAATTATTACAATCCTGCAGCGGTAGAATATAGAAAATGAAACTTTTTGAATAATTTCTTGAGACACCATCAATTCAGGTGTGTTATGAACAAGTTTCCTACATTACTATCACCACCCAAGATGATTATGAATTAAAGTTTTTAAAAATCAAGTTTGCTATTTACATTAGATGGGAGAATAAAAGTAACAGTACTTTTGATAAATTAATAAAAACATTTTCATTTTTACATTCAGGTTCTGAGTGAAAACTCAAATGGATAGTTGAGTTTCCTATTTGTAATCCTCTGCACTGAAAGAGGAGTATTTGTATTAAAATAGACTGTTACTGTAAGAAGGAAAAAAATCAGACCTTGTATAACTAAGTTTGTGGTTTCTAACAAGTATTTAACAAGACATTTTTTATGATCTCTGTTCATCAAGCAAAGCATACTGGTACTTTACCTAAACACTTTTAAAGCATAAATATTTATTCTTAATTATAACCTAGAACATTGGTCGAACAAAATAATGAAATAATTTTACATAAAGTTCTACTCCTGAATATTAAGGCAATCCTTATATTATCCTGCCTATAAGAAGATCAATTATACATTATCCATGGAATTTATCATACAAGAATTAGAGAAAGTTTAAAAAATATTATGCTGGTAACTACAGTATTTAAACTTCCCCCTCTATTTTAACGATTCTGTCTCCATAAAAAGGGCACCTGGCTGAAAATCAAGCCAAAATTCTCAAACATCTCAACCCAATATAGTTAATTACCTCATTTAGAAAGGAGTTGGATTTTAAAAATTGGAACTCCATTGCAATATTCTGCTACTGTAAAGTAATTACATTTAAATAAACTTTAAAACCAACTTTAGTTTACAAGGAGGAGTAAAAAAGTATTTTACATAAATACATTCATCGAATTATTGGTGCTGATCTGTCGTTTGTAACTGTTGGACGGAGTTTCACAGTAGCAAAAGGATTTTCTCCGCTGTAAAAAAAGAAAAGAAGGAGAGAGAAAAACTCCACACAATTACTACAACTTGGAAGACGAGACAGGGTACACCTATAAAATGGGGCCAGGGTTGTCAAGTTCCCAAGCTTTATTTATTTTCTAGATTTCTACCCCGCCCCTCCTGAGAACAACTCGTGGCGGCTTCCAAAAATAAAAATATATATAAAATACATATAAAACAATTTTAAACACATCAAAAATACAATATAAGGTATTAAAACAGGGCCCGGGAAAACATTAAAACAATAAATAGGGTGGGGGAGATAAAAACCCACTAACCCCACCCTCCCCAAAGGCCTGGGCGAACAGCCAGGTTTTACAACTTCGCCGGAATGTCAACAGGCTCGGGGCCAGGCGAGCTTCCTCCAGAAGGGAGTTCCAAAGGTGCGGCCCGGCCACCGAGAAAGCCCTCTCCATTGTGGCCCCCCACTTAATGTGGGGGACCTCCAGGAAGGCACCCCTGGAAGACCGAAGGAGCCGCTCTGGGGCGCAGAGGGCGAGGCGGTCCCTGAGGTACGAGGGGCCCAGACCGTAAAGGGCCTTGTAGATCAACACCAAAACCAGCCCAGAGACTCTGGGGTTTGACTCCATGTCTCTTGAGGGGAGCTCTGATTTTTCTGGATTAGCCAGGGGTGCCCCAGGTGAGGTGGAATAATCAGAGATTCTTGGGGTGACCACATCAGATAGGGGGTATGCCATCATAGGGTCTTTCCCGCTTCCTTTCTGGTGTGGTCTTGCCCCTTGATCATGGTGTGCCGTAAGGGGCAGGTTTACATCTAGGGAGAGATGTAACCCACCCCATGCCTACACTGGATAAAAGCTCAGAAGGAGGTAACCCTAAACGGGACTAAAGTAACTGTCTATTCAAAGCACCTGGGCACAATTCAAGGTGTTGGGTTTTGACCTATGAAGCCCTAAACGGCTTTGGGTATCTGGAAGACCCCCTCTTTCCTCATGTCCCAATGTGGCTTCTGTGGTCAGTCAGGAGTGCCCTGGCCTTCCAGGTTCCATCTGCCCACAAAGTTTTTACAGGTAGGGCAAATGCAGAGAGGCGTTTTCAGTGGCTGCCCTATGATTATGGAACTCCCTCCCCTTGGAGATTTGTTTAAGCCTGAGCCTGCTCCTCTTCCGGAAATGTTGTAAGACTTTTTTATTTGGCCAGTCATTTGGCAGGTAGGGATAAGGTTTATTTATTTATTTCCAACGTTTATATTCCGCTTCTCCTGCCTAAGCAGCTCAAGGATACATAAAATATATAAAATGCATAAAAGAAAATAAAAAACCCATCCTCCCCACCTCCCCAACCAAAGGTTTGGTGGGTGGGTGGGTGACAAAGGGACTTTTAGATGGTTTTTATTGATTGTATGCTGCCCTGAGCCTTGATGGGAAGCGCAGCATATAAATTTAAATAAATAAGTTAAATGCAAATACTGAATAGAGATGGTCAGTTTTTAGACCACAGTCCTGTAACCCCTTTATCTTTTTGGATTTGTATCCCAAAATGGCTCAGGGTGACTGACAACTAAATCAAACATATATAGTTGTAAACAGCAGTAAAATCATGTAAAAATAGCCTCCAATCCCTAAACCTTAATCCATCCATCATTGCCACCCACATCTCACTTGCCTTAATGCCAGTAGTCCCCTGGAAGCCGATGGGCCTATACAGGGTGGACCCGTGTTCAGTGCGTTTCCCCCAGTGCAGGGAAAAGGCAGTAAATATGGGTTCCTGTGTAAAAGTAAGGCTGCATTCACACAAGATGCTTAGTCTGTGAAAATCCACCTCCCCCTGCTTTTTTTTTTTTTTTTAAATCTTGTGAAACGTTAGGTCACGGAATGCAGCAGGTGTCATGTACAATTAATCCAGAAGTTTAACTTGGACACCTAGGTTTAACAATCACGCTAAGTCCTGCACGCACATTTGTTGCAATGTGTGAATGGACTAATGCTACTGCCAGTCTGTCTGCCCCATAGGGTCAATGCAGAATCGCACGGCATTACGAGACGTTTTAGCAGCGTGAATGGCCATAGGTGGTAACATCCGTGGCTGGGGTGGAGGAGGGAATGTGGGAACACTGAAAATGCAGGCTTACAAATGACTGTAAGAAATAGGTGGGAGAAAGGGCCTGTGGGTGAATGCAGCCTAAGCGGTTTCGTGCTTGCAGCCTAAGATTTAGGAGTACATCCCCCAGTTATTCCCATCCACTGAAGCCGCTTTGCTGAACGAAAGCCATAGCCATCTTGCTTGTTGCACAAAGCTATTTGATATTTTTATTATTTTTTCTAATCCAAGATAGATCAATAGAAGTTTGCTGAAAATCAGAGACAGACAAGAAATGGAACGCTACAGTAAAAGTGCCCTGGCAATCCAAGCCTGAAATGTGCACGTCTCTCTTCTCACAGACCGTTGTTTGAAGAATTAATTGGAGTTTGAGGCCACAGATACACCACAGCATTATCTTTTAGCTTCACTAAAATGGAATATATTTTGAGGTTTCTTTAAGGGTTTGATACGAGGTCTCTTAACAGAGCGCACGCACTTTCATCCAGAGAGATCAAGAGAGCACTCGCTCTTCCAAATCCGACACATGTAGAACTTCAGTCCAGCCCGTGTCACATTTTTTTCTGCTTGAAACTCTTTCAGTACTTCCTCTCCCTTCTAACTTCAGACCTTAAGACCTTGGCCCAGCGAAATTCCCACTGACTTCTGTGACAGCAAGATCAAGCGTAACATTTTCTTCAGCTGGGAAATACCAATGCAAGGGGCTTTGAAACACTATTCGACGGTCTGGTTTGCTGTTTGAGGTAGAGGCGGCGATCTTCAAGCACCTCAAGAGCTGTATGGGTTTCTGGAGGGCAACCCCCTCCTCCTTCGTTTCCAGTGACATGGAAGTGTAGTATTGTCAAGCTTCTTTTACTAGCACTCTGCACACACAGCATAGGAGTCCGGCCCCAGCTTTCCAACAAAAACCTCCTCATCTTTATACAGTTCAAGTCTTCTCAGTCACACCGTGTTACTTGACTCAAGGATGTACACAGGCATAAGATTCAGATTAAAGTTCTATCTATGACAATGATTAATGGTTTACATCCATCATAAATGATGGGTGGGCTCAAGGAAAGGTTAGGAAGCTGCCTTATCTTGGGAGAGGCAGTTAGACTTCATGGCCTAGGCAGCACCCAGCTGGCATGTTCTTGGAAAGGTTTGCTTTGGGAAACCCCTCCTAATAGATACAAGTAATAGCACTGATGCCCAGAGGGCTTCCGTGGGACTACTCAAGAATGTGTAGTTTGTGGCTCCCAGCTATATACTCTGTTACTACTGCCCAGTAGGGGCCGCTGAAAAGAAAATGTAACTCAAGTCACCTAGCATCCCTTTTACAACCAAAACCAAGGCCTCCCTAAACTGTTTTAACATTTGTCTAAGTAAAACTAAACAAGAACCTACCTTAGGAAAGGTGGCTTTATGATGCCATTCATATCAGGTTTCTGCAAAGGAAGAAAGAATCTTGTTATCGTTAACCCATTTCTAGTAAAGCAACACTGTTGTTTGAAGTTGTTTAATACTGAAACGAAAAATTATATTCATCAGCCAAGATTATCTGCTTAATAATAAACCATTCAGCCAATAGGCCAATGTAAAGAGGTAATGAGAGAAAAAGCCTGTGAAACCAAAGCTTGAATGTCCGATTTAGACCATTCTAAATATTAAAGCTGAGTGGATAGTAATACAGCTAGAGAACACAGATTTCCCTAACAGTTCCTTATTATGCAAAATATGCCCTTGTATGCCCTCTGGTTACTCAGATTCACAGCCTTGGCGTGCTTGCTGCACCTGGAACAGAGCAGTGGCGGCCAGGAGCACTTTTCACCAGCTCCAAGTGGTGAGGAGGCTGCATCCCTTTCTTTCCGATTCCAATTTGTCAACCATCATCCATGCTTTCCTCACCTCCAGGCTACACTACTGCACTGAGATCTATGTGGGGCTGCCCTTGGTGATTGTCCGGTGCAGTACGCAGTGACTCAGCTCCTTTCACGGGTGCGTTGCGGCCAACACATTGCACCTGTAATGTGTACAGTCTGCACTGACTTCAAATAGTTTTCCGGGCACAATTCAAGGTCCTGGTTCTGACCTTTAAAACCCTAAACGGTCTGTGCCTCACATACCCGAGAGACCGCCCTCTTGCAGGTTCCGCCTGCAGAGAGTGTGGGTTTTTAATGAGGTTTTTAAATGGAGTTTTATTGTATTTTTATGATGTGGGTTTTTAATTACATAAGCCACCCTGAGCCTTAGGGAAAGGGCAGAGAAAAAATTTGAATGAATGAGTGTTTTCAAGTTCAGGTCTGCATGGGTTACCTGGCTATGAGTACTCCTTCCTCTCCCTCGTCCCTGTCAATTGCCATTGTCAGGGTCTCCATCCTCCCTGTCCCCCAGGCTCTCAGCTTGGGCTTCATCTTCGACTCGCATCTCACCTTCAAACCCTACATTGACTCCGTGGCCAAATCCTGCTGCTTCTCCCTCCATGACATTGCTAAGATCTGCCCTTTTCTGTTTGTCTCCTCTGCCAAAACTCTCATCCACGCCCTAGTCATCTCACGCCTCGACTATTGTAACCTCCTCCTCGCTGGCCTTCCCCACTCTCACCTTTCTTCCCTCATCTCTGTTCAAATCTCTGCTGCCAGGATCATCCACCTAGCCCATTGCTTTGACAATGTGCAGCCTCTCCTCTCTCCACTGGCTCCCCCTTCCTCAGTGTATTCCACACAAGCTCCTCGTCTTCACCTACAAAGCCCTTCACAACCTCGCTCCCCCCTACCTCTCTGCCCTGATCTCCCTCCGAACCCCTGCTCGAGCACTCTGCTCCTCTTCCATCCCCTCCCTCATCCTCCCACGCCTCCCCCAACCGCCTATGCCCCTTCTCTCTTGCTGCCCCGCACGCCTGGAACTCCTTCCCTGCCCACATCCGCCTTGCCCCCACCCTCCACACCTTCAAGTCCCTCCTCAAAACCCACCTCTTCTGCTCTGCCCTTCCAAGCTGCTGCTAATCATCCCCACCCAGGATTATCCCCCACCTGTTATCTGCAAACTCCTAATGTACTATAACCAAGCCAAGAATGTGTACCTGAGTTCTCACATCCTCATGAATGTTGCATCCCTTCTCTCCCTCTGTTCCCCCTTCCCTGTCTCCTCTCCCCCTGTCTTCTCTAGATTGTGAGCTCTCGGGCAGGGACCGTGTCTATCTTGTTCTCTGTAAAGCGCCAGGAACATCACCGATGCTATATAAATGCTTCTAATAATAATAAATAATAATAATAATAATATTGTCGAGATCACATTCTTAATTATAAGCATGTTTAAACAGAACAGGTAGGGAGAAGCCTATTGATCTGACTGGTTACAAATTCCAAGATGATGCATCTGCATCTAGTGCTGCATATTCTAGTTTACTCAGAATTTATGAGCCTCATTACCCACAGCAGTCATTAACATAATTACCATTTTACAAGTTATGTTTTACCACTAATTTAACAGTGCATGAATACTTAAGTTGGAAGAGTCAACGTGCATGCTTTAAATGTTATTTGTAAAAGAACAGCACAATCATGTTTGTGAACATGAACTGGAATGCGGGGCGGGGGGAGAATTCGTGACATCACAGAGCTATGATAAAATCCAATTTCATGAATTGTTTGAGGTTGAAAAAGTGGGGGTTGATTCTGATCTGCCTTACACTGGCTTTACTGCAGTCTAAGAGTATTTCATTCTACAGTATTTATAAAGCATTTACTTCTAATTTACTACAGCATGAGGTGAAAAACAAGCTTTTCTCATTAATGTTTAAAATACAATTTATTGTACGCTTGTTCTCTGCTAGTCCCAACAAGGTAAATAGGGAAGAGCATAAACATTGCCAAATAGATGTAAAAAGTTAATAAGGCAGGCCAAGAGGGAATTTGAGGAGTGACTTGCTAAAGATGCCAAAACTAATAATAAAAACTTTTTCAAGTACATAAGAAGCAAAAAGCCTGCTAGAGAGTCAGTTGGGCCATTCGATGACCAGGGAGTTCAAGGGCTGCTCAGGGAGGATAAGGCCACTGCTGAGAAGCTGAATGAATTCTTTGCTTTGGTCTTTACTGCAGAGGATGTTGGTGACATAC
Organism: Sphenodon punctatus; assembly: GCA_003113815.1. Classification (NCBI taxonomy): domain Eukaryota; kingdom Metazoa; phylum Chordata; class Lepidosauria; order Sphenodontia; family Sphenodontidae; genus Sphenodon; species Sphenodon punctatus. The sequence continues at coordinate 427,882 of QEPC01010859.1, forward strand.
CCACCCCTGAACTGTTCTTTGTATGTGATGAGTTAGAAGAGCTATAGAAAACCAACACAACTCTGGAAGAGGTTCTAGAGCAAACTCACAAACTATAGAGTAACAAATCACCAGGACCAGATGGTATTCACCCCAAAGTTCTGAAGGAACTCAAGTATAGAATTGTAGATCTACTACTGGTAATTTGTAATCTATCACTAAAATCTGCCACCTTACCCGACAACTGGAGGGTAGTAACGTAATGCCGATATTTAAAAGGTTCCAGAGGTGATCCTGGAAACTACAGACTGGTGAGTCTAATCTCGGTGCCAGGTAAAATGGTGGAAACAATGACTAAGAACAGAATTATTGGGCATTTTGATAAACATGGTATAATGGGAAAGAGTCAACATGGATTTAGCAAAGGGAAGTCATGCCTCACTATTGTAATTTTTTGAGAGTATAAATAAGCATGTGGATAAGCGGGAGCTGGTCAATATAGTATACTTGGATTTTCAGAAAGTGTTTAATAAGGTCCCTCATAAGAAACTCTTGAGGAAATAAATAAATCACAGAATAGGAAGCAGTGTCCTATTGTGGGTTGGTTAAAGGCTAGGAAACAAAGAGTAGAACTAAATGGTCATTTCACAATGGAGGGAAGTAAATAGTGGAGTGCCCCGGAGATCTGTACTGGGACTGGTGCTGTTTAATGTATCCATTAATAATCTGGAAAAGGGAGTAAAGAGTGAAATGATGAAAGTTTCAGATGACATCAAGTTATCCAAGGCAGTTAAAACATGAGTGGACTGTGAGGAACTGCAGGGGGATCTTGTGAGACTGGCGACTGGGCATCTAAATGGCAGATGAAATTGAATGTGGGCAAGTGCAAAGTGATGCACATAGTGAAAAACAATCCAAACTTTATGTACACAATGCTAGGTTCTAAATTAGGAGTTATCACTCAGGAAAAGGACCTTGGAGTCACTGTGGACAATACACTGAAATCCTAAGCTCAATGCAAGTCCGCAGTCAAAAAAGCAAACAGAATATTGGGAATTATTCGTAAAAGGACAGAGGATAAACCTGAAAATATCATAATGCCACTATATAAAACCATGGTGCGACTGACCACACTTTGAATATTATGTGCAGTTCTGGTTGCCCCATCTCAAAAAAGATATTGTAGAAATAGAAAAGGTACAGTGAAGGACAACAAAAATTATAAAAGGTATGGAACGGCTTCCCTGTACATGTTGGGGGCTCTTCAGCTTGGAGAAGGGATGTCAGAGATGGGATAGATAGAATGGGATAGATAGAATGGAATAGGATAGAAGTTTATAAAGTTATGAGTGGTGCGGACCACGTAAATAGGAAATGGTTATTTACTCTCTCAAATAGTAATAGAACTAGGGGACACTCCATGAAACTAGCAAGTAGCAGATTTAAAACAAATGAAAAAGTATTTTTCACTAAGAGCACAATGAAATTGTGGAGTTTGTTGCCAGAAGATGCGGTCAAGGCCAGCAGTATAGCTGGGTTTAAAACAGGATTGGACAAGTTTCTAGAGAACAGGTCCATTAGCAACTATTAGAGGTAGAATTGGGCAGTGTAACCTCTTACTTTTGGGAGCTGGGAATAAACCACAGGAAACGGATCGCCCCATTGTGACCTGTTGGGTACTTTCCTCAAGCAACAGAGATTGGTCACTGTCAGAGACAGGGGCTGGGTTCAACGGATCATTGGTCTGGCCCAGTATGGCACTTCTGTTCTTATGTTACTGTGATTTCGTTTCAAAAAGGATGTTGCATTCTGTCAAGCTGTTCACAAATTATCCAAAAGATGGCAGTGTTGCACTGCCACAATGTAATCAAGTGCTGTAGCGTTTCACCGTTGAGACAGAGGAAAACTTCGTGACATTTCAACAAAGTGTAATATTTGCAGGCACATATACAATAGCTTCTTGATACCACTAAAGCAGGTTCCATTTTATTACTGCCTATAAGAGAAAAGGTAGAGACTAAACCAACCCTGTAAATCTGTGCTTAAAAACAGTCCAATGTTTTGATACCAAATGAGGACGACACTTCCACTAACAGATAAAAATGTCAGAACAATAAAACTGTTTAAAGATGAAGAAATATTTTCAATTATTAAATTTTAAATACTGTATTTTATGTCTGAATACACAGATATTGCAAACACCCCTCTGAATACAGTTCCAGGAGCATGTGATTGGAAGTCAATTCACAAGTCTTTATTATTAATTATTATTATTATTTCTCTAGCCCAATTGATGTACCCAGCACTGTACAATCAATAGATACAGACAGGCCCCTATCCCCAAGGGGCTTACAATCTAAGAGACAAAGGAGGGGGAGATAAGGGAGAGGCAAACATCGGGAGAGACAAGACTACAATCCTGAAGTTGCGAAGTTGCAGGTACACCTCCCTTAATTACAGGAAACTTGATTCTGAGTGAGAGGGTGAGGATGAGGTGGGTTTTCAGGAGGGATTTGAAAGTTGTGAGGGAAGACGCAGAGTGACTGTATCCAGGGAGGGAATTCCAGGCATGGGGAGCAGCAACGGAGAAGGGGTGAAGACGTTTGCTCCTCTAAAGGGGTCGTGAGCAGGTGAGAAGGGTGGGGGCAGGGGAAGAGGGAAGCTCCCGGGCAGAGTGTGGCAGGATACAAGAGTGGAGAGACAAGGCCGGACGTAGGAATTTTGCACCCCTAGGCCCTTCTCAGGCTGCTGCCCCCAAGTCGAGCCCTGCCACGAGCCCCATCCACAACCAAGCCCCACCTCCCATGCTGCGTGTTCATGGGCGGGGGAGCCCCATGTGAATGACGCGGCGCACGCACCCACAGTGAATGGAGGTGCATGCGGGTGCCTGCCTAATGCATCCCCGCTCACCCCCCGCTCGTCCTCATGCATGGAACAACCAGGGAAAATGGTGGTTGCTCTGTGGGTGCAGATGAGTCGAGGGTGAGTGGGGATGCATGTGTGGCTGTGTGCACGCCCCTCCCACGCACCGGCACATCCACGGACCCCCCCCACCCGGCAGAGCCATGTAAAAAGGGCCTGTGAGGAGCCACTCAAAGACGAACAGAAGGTTGCTGCCTTGTAAATAAGGTTCTTCGAGATGGCTCCGAACATTCTCACAACCACCACCCTTCCAGCCCCGCATGGAATTTTTTTCTTATATTCCTAGAAAGGGTTGGAAAGAACTGTCATTCTGAGGGGGAGAGTGCTTTTTATGCTAGAGGAGCTCGATACCATCATGTGGTCTACTTAAATAGGGTGAGCATGCACAACTCAGTTGTGAGAATGTTAGGCACCATCTCAAAGAACCTTCTTTACAAGGCAACAACCTTCTCATCACTCACATGGGGAGGGGCTGTTTATAAACAAACAGCTTTATCTCCCAGCCCGTAAGGTGGATGATTTCCGGAGTTGAGGAGGGTGAGATCAGAGCAGGGGAGGGCAGTAAGGAGGAAGTTGCAATAGTCAAGGCGATAGATGACTAAAGAGTGGACTAGAGTTTTTGTGGTGGAAACAGTAAGGCAGGGTCAGATTTTAGCAATATTATATAGAGCGAAGCGACTGGATTTAGCAATCTATTTGGTTTACATTAAGCATCTCCTATGTGTAAACGTTTTAGGTATTTTTTTGTTTTAAAAAGTCTTTCAATTATGAAGAAAACTGGAGATTCTTGTCTTGTTTCTGTGCGCTAAACCTTGCATTAATGTCATTTAATCCAGTCACATGTTTGTCCTCTCACGATGCTTTTTTCAGCATAGTCAAAAGGTTTTTTGGTGTCCAATACTCATTCGTGCCCCAGTTCAGCAGAATATTTAATCTGTTACTGTTATTTCTATATTATTATTCATTTATTGTTTATATAGCACCAGCAATATGCCCGGTGCTGCACAGTTATGATTAGAGACAGGTCTTTGGAGTGGTTTACAATCCAGGATGGACAAGGGAGGGGGAACCCAGCGGGATGGGAATACAGGGAGACATGCATGAAGTTAAGATGTTGCCACTGCACATGCTTAGTAGTTATTATCAAAACAAAAAACTTTACAGTTTAAAAAAACGTTAAATGCACAACAGTTTTTAAAACTAAAAACTTTCCTCTTCAAAATCATCACAAAATCATTTTGACTCTAGCTTAAACTCCAAAAAACATACACATTAATTACAATTACAATTAAAAAAAATTCAATTCCATACATTGCAACAAGACATAAACACCAAAAAAACATGGAAATTATTTCAGAATTTGAGAAATATTTAATATTTTATCCTCATCAATATAAATGTAATATATGTACTTAATTCCTTATGATACATACTTTTATTCATTTTTATCAATAACTAAACTTTCACTTTTCATTATAAAACTTTAATTTATTATCATCATTTGACAACGAACAATTTTTTCAGAGTGCATTAACTCTGTCCTTTACATGTATACAAATTGTATACACTTCATACAATGAACTTAACAATGTCAGTGTAGAGAACATTATAGAATTTGTTGTACAGCATGCAGTTCTGTAGAAACAGTTAATGCACTCTGAAAAAATTGTTCATTGTCTAATTATGATAATAAATTAAAAGTTTGATAATGAAAAAATGTGAAAGTTTAGTTACTGATAAAAATGAAGAAAAATTATTAATTGTCATTTATTAAAATTACATTTAATACATTAATGTAATGTACAAAAATTACATTAATTGTAATTGTAATGAATGTGTATGTTTTTTTAAGCTAGAGTAAAAATGATGTTTTTGAAGAGGAAAGTTTTTAGTTGTAAAAACAATTGTGCATTTAATGTTTTTTTAAACTGTAAAGTTTTTTTTTTTGGTAAATTTTCAGGTTTTGTGCAATATGATATATCAGTACATTAATATATCAGTTGTTGCACAACTTTTAAGTTGTATATTTTATAGAACTTTTAACTTAAAAGTCGTGTAACTTTTAAATTGTGCATATATGAAGTTTATATTAGGGTCAATGGGAATGATTATCCCCATCTAACCATAGTGTAAAGTCAGAGTAACTCTACAAGAGCAAAAGGAGTTTGAAGAGGAACTTGGTGTGTGACTTTTTTTTAAAAACATAGCTGAGAAAACACAGCTAGGAAATAAATACCCTTATTTCAGCGGAGGTGGCGGGTGGGGGGGACAAAGCAGGAGAAACGAGCAGAATCAAATGGCAAAAAGGAGGTGAGGGTGGGTGTGAGGGCAGCCACAGCATGGTGAGTTTATTAAGTCCACCGACGTGTCCTGTGCAAACTTCCCTCCAACATTAAAACAGAAGCCAAATGCTTCACTGATTCTTGGTTGAGGGAGGGATCCGCTGCAGACAGTCCCGGAGAGAAGATAGTTACAAACTGAACAAAACTGTACTCAAACTATGGAAGGGTCTACTATGCACTGGGGGAGGAGATACATCCCCCCCCCTTTGGGATCCCCCTTCCCCCCTGGAGAAACTGTTGACTCTGGTTTCAAGACAAACCATGTCAGGGCACAAGCAGGTTCTGCTCTTTCTTGTTTTTTGGTTTTGTATGGGACTCACCCCAGAGTCTCTAATGGATGCAGCCAGGGCTGGGGCTGCAGCCAGGGCTGGGGCTGCAGCAGCCGGATCTGGTGGCTGCAGGGGTTCATATTTTATCCACAGTTTGCTTGTGGAGGTGACCCTCACCCCTTCTCCAGTCTTCATGGCTTTGTGACTCTGGTCTGGCGAGGCTCAAGTTGCCTTCCAGCAACTTCCATGGGCTGTGAGTAAATATGCAAAGCTTTCCCCCACCCCATCAAAAACCATGAGAATGACCTGGCCATCTTAACGTAAGCGAGCAACCTGTACTCCTCGCTCTTGCTGTGTACCGTTCCCAGGCGCACAATGAGCTGAGCACTGGGAAACTTCTCTCCAGCCCAGGGACCGTGAAGGAGGGGGCTTCGTCCCCTCCTCAGCCTTCAAGGCAAAGTCTGCAATCAATACACCACTTACTTAAGAGGAGCCCTTCAATCGGGTTACTCTGAAGTAAGTGGTTTGTGAATGTCAACCAGAATCCCGGAGAATGGGAAAAATTGGCTGCGGGGTGAGAGGAGATCACAGGACAGACAAAGCAGTCCCCAACAGACTGAGCTACCTTATCTGCATGTACTCGGCAGAGGCTGCAGCCTGCTGCGGGAATAAGCACTGAAACCCACGACGCTTCTGAGGTCACTCTGCGTTAGATTTGCCTAACACCTCTATCCATAGATCAAACTCCAGAACGAATGATCAGGCATGGGTAAGTGGGGAAAGAGGTTCTGGCGGAGGAAGCGGGGACAGCTTAATCTTTTCCACATCTGATTTCAGATGCTTGTCTTTGCCCGTGTAGCTGTTTGCAGCCCAAGGTGACTCTTGCAGGAGGTACGCAGCACAGCAGTCCCTTTGGAGAGTGCACACAAGCAACGTTTTTGAACTATGCTGTAATTTAGGGGCACAGGGGAGATGTTCCGATGTCTTTCAGGCAGATCTATGCAACAAGGACTCTTGAAGTTCAGCAGGAAAGTGCTCTTGTTAAAAGAGTTGGGAGTAATTTTGTAGGCAAGTCAGTGTCATGTCAGTTACACAGCACCCCGCTTCCCCGACTTCCGGAGGGGAGAGGAGTGGAGCCGAGAGCTGGGAAGCGGGGCACTGTGTAACTGACATGACACTGACTAGAGCTTAAAGTCTTTGTGATGGAGCTGGTTTCTCATAAAGTTACGTGATTTAAAAAAGTAGAGTCACGTAACTTTCCTTATGCTGTGTTTCGCCGGTCAGCAGCTGCTCATTTTTTAATCATTAATGACCGGCAAAACACAGCACAAGGAAAGCTACGTGACTCTACTTTTTAAAATCACGTAACTTTAGCAGAAGCCAGCTCCGTCACAAAGACTTTAAGCTGTAGTCAGGGAGCCATGCCACAGCTGTTAGTGGGCGAGATTTTACCGGCAAGGCGTTCAGAAGGGTGGGGTGGGGTCCTTCGCAGCTCCTGCTGCACAATCTCAAGTCCCGACACAGGCAGTGACCCACACATGCTCCAGGCGGGCGGCTTCACTCTCCCCCTACTCCATGTCCTCCGCCTGTTGAACTGGCTTCCTCCAGCTGCGCTGAGATACTCTCCACTCTCCTGACGTTCATGCTAAGGAAAGGATCGGACCTGGGAGCAGGCAGGCTTGGCTGGAAAGCGAAGCGTTCTCCCCCACCCCTACCCAGTGCTAAAACGAGCAGCACCGAGTCCCCAAGGTGCTTGAAAACTCAGCAAAGGCGGTGGCAGCCTTAAGCTCTAGTCAGTGTGATGTCAGTTACACAGTGCCCCGCTTCCCGGAGAGGGGAGAGGAGCGGAGCCGAGAGTCGGGAAGCCAGGCGCTGTGTAACTGACATGATACTGACTAGAGCTTAAAATGTTTGTGATGGAGATGGCTTCTGATAAAGTTATGTGGTTTTAAAAAGCAGAGCCACGTAACTTTCCTTATGCTGTGTTTTGCCGGTCAGCAGCTGCTCAACTGCGCATGTGCGAGCCAGCAGAACCTATTTTTAAATCATTAATAACTTGGTTTTGGCTGCACCAATCACTATCATATTACAGAAGCAGTTGTTATTGATCTCATGCTCCAAGCCTGTGACGTTTGGGGGCTCAACTCATCCAGGGGGAGGAGATATTGATGATTCAAAATTGTGAGGACGTGTGCATTTTGACCACAACCAATTAACTTTTAAACAGTCATACCATTTTATTTTCCTGATGGATCTTCTTCAAACTTTGTGCATATTATGGTCTTCACAACTTATAGCCATGGATAAATTTTCAGAAATGTACCTCAAGCGGTTTCCTCAAAATCGGAGCTTCAGCAGTCCCCTGTTTATAATGGAGAGTGGTTGTGCATTTAACTTCCTTACAGCTACTGCTGTAAGGAAACAAGAGGAGGGAAATCCTGAACAACAAAATAGTCTGAAAACTAAGTATGCAAATTGCCCAATGGAGTCAGTGGCAGTTTTTACACAGACGCCCCCTCCCCGCTGCTGGGTGTGTGGGAGGGTGTTAGACCGTGGTGGCATCCATGGAAACGGCCCGGCGGCGGGTGGGTGGGGGCTGGGTGTTCAATCTGTGTTTGCCTGTGTGACCACGGGTGGCGGGTGGAAGCATGTGCATGCTCCCACGTAACACCCTCCTCCACCCATCACCCACCCACGGAGCCATCCGACAAAACAGAGGCGGCTCTGTGGGTGGAGATGGGTGTGTGCCCGTGGAAAGGACACCCCCCACCTCCACCCACTGTGGCAGCACCCCCGTCCTCCCACCCACCGCTGCCCGTGCAAAAAGGGCCAGTGTGACTACTTGCCTGTTCACAGTTAGACAGGCTCTTAAATACCTTGATGAATCAGCCTCAAGGGGAAGGGGTGGGGTGGGGGGCAGACTGATTTGCAGAGGTTTGTAAACCTCCTGCCCCAGAGCTTTTCAGATCAGGGAAATAAACCCTAGTCTCCAGCTAGCAACCCAATCACTGAATTAATTTGCCTCTCTACAGATTAATCTAAATAGGAGTTCTTGTAATTTAATCTAGATGATGACCAAAGCAGGAGGTGGGGCAGAAAAGTCACTAATGAAAGCCAAATAAACTATCAGTTTTTTCTTCCTGGCTTTTGTTTCCAACCCCAAAATGGCCAACATTGGCCTTTCCTTGGTCTTTCACAATTTGAAGTGCACACTCCTACTGGGGATATTTTCCAGGGCTCAACCCTGCTTTAATTTAATTGCTGGGGCTGAGCCCTGCCAAGCCCCTCCCCCCAAATTAAGTACTGGTTAAGATTCACAAGGCTTGCCAGGTTGTGCCGTCCTCTCCTCCTCTACAAGGCTATAAACCCTTCCTCCCTGCCAAGGAGAGAACACAGCTCTAATTTCCCAAGTGGAATGCTGCAGAGATTTAAAGGTGATGTTCTCCTTTCTGTGGGTTTTACCATGAAGTGGAAGTGCCAAGACCACGCATCATGTTTTGTCATTTAAAGTATCACCTAAAGTGGGTGCTCACCAGAATTTGCCGGAGGTAAAGTAACCATAAAAAATACAGTACAACGATGCTGAGAACTCAAATGATGTAATAATTCAAGAGAACTATAGTAAGTCACCTCTTTGCCTGTAACATGGTAAAGAACTGACTGTACTGCTTGCTTCGCAACTTTCACCGGGCCAATAAATCTTTAAACTATTGCTAACATAATTATAGTCAAAGGACATGTTGATCTAATAGGTCTCACCAGTTAGCCGCAGAATAAATGAACCAATATGTAATTCTGACATTATGTAATTGTTAAGGCTCATTTCTTCTTTATCCAAAATCTAAAACTGCAAGCATGACAAAATATAGCTACTTTGCTCACATAACTATTTTCAAAGTTCCTAGACACTTGGATTTACAAATCCCCCCAAAGCTAGAACATAAATCTGGAAGTCAATCTTGTGAAGCATAAAAACCACTAGTCTCATAAGAAGGCAGTGTCCTAGAAACCCTACATCATAGTGAGGTTGTATTATAGTTTATACAGTGAAACTCTCCACATATCACTGGGTAAGCAAGTAAAAACTATATACTGAAAAGTAGCTTAGACAACGTTGAGTGCATTGAGCAAAGCAATCTGGATGTACTTTTCAAAGAAAAGCCTTGTTATAAAATTTATGAATGACCTTTCTCCCTTGCAACATATAACAGCTAGATGTATCTTCTGTTCAGAATAATCCAGGTGTTTGGCAGGCTAGTAACAAAGGCTGATGCTCAGGTCTTTAGGGTACAATAAATCCAGAAATATACAAGATAATAAAACTGTCATCCACAGAGTTTAGCTACAAATGGGATGTGACTGATGGAAAAAACAAGTAGACAAAAGGTGCTTGGGTCAGAGGAGTTCTAGCTGTGCCTAAATCTAAAGATGGCCACTACACCCCCCCCTAGAGAGATGAACATCCACATGTAAAATAGCATGCCAATACATCAGGCAAATGAGGGGAAGAAGCAGTAAGCTTGGAGTTTTTTGGTTTTTTTAAAATTAAATTTATTTCTACGTATGCAAATGTTTTTGAGAAATAAGCATTGAGATGACACACAAAAGCTGAGTCAGAAATATTTACCTACATACACATAATATTTACAGAGGTGGCACATTAAATCCTGCAGTTTAAGACTATTTCTGAGAGGCATTCCAGAATCTGCCTCCTGTTATTTATACAGATAAAGGCAAACTAACATTTCAAAAATTCTATATTTAGGCGGAGCCATCTATTAGTGTATGCATGTATAGCATAGGACTACACACACATTGCTCAAATCTGAAACACACAGCAAGAAATCCAAAGTCACCAGTTTGCTTGTTTAGCATAGTATAAAATTTCAGTAGCAGGGGGCATACTCATTCCCTACAGCAACCCCCCCACCTCCCGCACCGGCCTTGCCGCTTGAGTTATAGAACAAATTGCCCCTAGTTTAAGGTTAGGGCACACCAGTGAGCAGTTCAATTCTATCATTAGAACAGTGGGTCCCAAAGATTTTGGTCACACCCCTTTTCTTGTCTGTAGTACTTGTACTTGAGGGTCCTCACAACATCCACCCCCCTTGTTCCTTCTCTCCTCCTCGTGATTGTGCCACCCTTTTTTCTTCCCCCTTATTCTCTCACTCTCTTCCCTGCCCTTGCTACCCCCACCATTTCGGAAATTCTCCCTAGTTCAGTCACAAGGGAGTGAGGGATTTGGCAGCTGCGTTCCTTCTCGTCTCCTCTATTCCATGACTACCTTTCACAGCTTCCAGTTTGACAACCACCGCAGGACAGTGCATTCTAAAGTATACAAATACATCATTATATGTACCTAGGTAGCATCGCCTAGGTATCTCCAGTTATTGATGTCCAGCAGGTTTGGGGATCCTCAGGCCCAGGGGCAAAATACAGCCCATGGCTACTTTTTTATTTGACTACTTTCTAGTTCTTGTAGAATCTATACCGTTAAGGGACCTGAAAACCAGCAGCACAATCTTAAATTACAATGTATTTATTATTATTATTATTATTATTATTATTATTTTCAAAGTGGACACGACAAACTTTCAGTTTCTTCTATTTTCTCTGCAGGATTTTATAGGAGGTCTCTATATGTCCTAATGCTCATCTGAGAGATCCAGGAGTGTAATCTCCTTGCAACATATGTTCCAGCAGATCACTTAGCAAGCACGAACACCTGACACCTAGAATGCTAATTAAAGTTACTGCAGTTATAAAATATTTAATTTTGTCCTACTCGTTTTCCATTTAATTCTGGTACAGCAAGGATATCTGTACTGTTTAGTTATCAGAGAGAGAATGATGTGCATCTCTAGTCTTGCAAGAGTTCCCTATGGAAATACATATTAAATCAGTATCTTATTTTTCAGCTGTGCATTAGCTAGTATGTGCGTGTGGATGGTTTGTTAAATGACAGGAGATTTTACACAAGTAGTCCTTCCAACGAAGGTAGGCTGTTTTCCTAAAAGGGCAGCAATGCTCAATATGAAGTTAGCAAAAAGGGGCTCACTCTCTCCAAACAAATGTTGGGGCCCCTCTGACCATCTTCCAAATATGGCTGAAATTAGCTTTTGGGGTACAAAGTTATTAAAAAGGATACACAGACAGTGACCGCCTAAACCATCTTTCTATAGGAAAGCATGCAAAAATAAATTATTCTGCTTCATGGAACTTGGAAGAAAAAAAATCTGAAGAACCATCAGTGTTAGGAATACTGCAATCAGGAATGATTTGCAATGAAAGCAAGCCAGATAGAATCTGAGATTTTCTACAATATGATCCAACATGCATCACTCTTTGTAGGCTGAAACAGGGATTATCTATATTCATGGACAAAAAGGCTAAACACTACTAGCTGACATGGGTTCAAGAACGATATTGCAAACTGTGTTAGAATTGTACTCACAGGAGCTGTGCTTTCTGGTCTGGCTGTTGGTGCTTTAATGGCAGTACCTTTAGGGGATTCGAGTTTCTTATCTGAAGTTGCTCCTGATTTTAAGGGTACCATATAATCAGGTGGGGGAAGGACAACTCCACCTTTGTCTGCTAAATTGACTGAGCTGATACTTCGGATTGGTGCAGGACTTTAGGAGAAGAAAAAAAAAGTTAGTTGTTCAATGAGCTCTCAGGATCAGGCTGGATAAAAGTTTAAATAATAAATGGGTGCAGCCAGACAAACTGTGGTGGCCTGATCCGGACAGCACAGCCTCATGGGGGGCAATTGTCACTGCCACACTGTGGGGCCAGCATGGGGAGCTGGCAGATAATCACAGGGAAGCCAGGTGGACCGGCCACTGCTGGAGCTGCCACCATGGCTGTGGTGGGCCATGGCGTTAGCCACACGAGTGGGCACCTGCCCTGCCTCCCTTCCCCTGTCTGAGATCCTGCCCCAGGCCATGACATGGCCACATGTGATGGGCAACAGCACCCACCTCCCAAGGCCCTGCAGTGGTGCTCCTCGCATGGTGGGGCAAGCGTAGCCTGGGCACGTTTTACCCCACCGTGGGCAGCTTTACCCCATGTCGGGTAAGGCTACCATGTCACGCAGTAGCCAGCTGCACCCCTTGTCCTGGGTTTTGGGGGAACTTCTGGTGGGCGTTGGCCATATGATGTATTGTGGTAACCTTCCCACTCTGTCTCACGTGGCTTCACCTGTTGATTCCCAACCCACCAAAGAAATTAAGTGCATGCTTTGACCATTACCAATATGAGTAGTTCCACTGATTTTAGTGGGACTAATCACACAGCAAAAGTGTTTTGCTGGATCAGAGTCTGAAGATTAAGGCACCCAAGCTGGAATGTACTTGTGGTTTAAATCTGAATGCTGAATAATTTTTAGAAGACAAACACTTTTAAAAAAACCAGAACTGTTTCTTTGAAATTTCAAGGTTACCTTGGCACTGGCCCATGCAATAGGTCTTCGTTTGGCTCTACCAGCAACTTTGTGTACGATGATGGGAACCATCCTTTTCTGGAAGGGAGAACAATCAATCACTGGATAAGTTTTGCTTTTGTATTTACACTTTTATAGTGAAGCCACTGCATGGGACAGCAGCTTTGGCAGAACTGGTTGAAATTTTAACCTTGTTTTTAAAATGGCTGGCTTTAATAAATAGGGCTGTTTTAAAGGAATTATCTGTACAAATTTCTTATTCTTCTTTAATACATCAGAACTGCTTCAGCAGCAACACTTTCCCATTTCTTGAAGATTCCCCACAGAGTTCCCTATTGAAGGCAGTCAGTGAAACAACTGCCAATTTCACAAGGTACGCAAAAAATAAATAAATCAATGTTACATTTCCCTCCCTGATCTTGAAATCAGGTAATATATTGATTAACTTACACTTTAGTCAGATCGTGTTCTCCATAGAGCCAGCCATCCTTTTCTTCCGCTATAAGAAGTGTGATGATATCTCCCTGTGCAAAGCTAAGCAGTGTCTTGTTATTTTCAGCTGTGTGTGGAAAGATTGTTTTGACTTTCTGCCTTTTCATTATATTTAGTCCTGTGGCATCAGAAGTTGATCGTGATAAGCTGGCATCATCCCCAAAATCTGTTAAAAAATCAATACGGGATCAGTTGCAGGGTAACAAAGTGAAACAGAGTTAATTAACTAAGAAAAGGAGCAGAACAAACCAACAAAAAAACCCATCCCATTCCCGCTTTTCCAAATAATATATTGTCCTGGCTCAGAATTCTTACCAATTGCTACTTACTTGCAAGTAATTAACATTACCAGAGTACTCCAAAACACCCAACATAGGGTAGTAGTAGTAGTAAATGTATTAGATGGCACTAGCTTACGCCGTGGCCAAAGAAAACAGAACTAAAACAATTCAACATATATAACAATTGATGCCATGCATCAAACAAAACAAATAAGCAAAATACAAAACCTTACAAACAATGCTTGTACATCACCCGACTTTTGATTAACATCTACTCCTTATCCTGTTGTCTGTCAGCTAGCAAAACAAAGGAAGCGAGTGCCAACATAGTATTCACATCATTTGTAGACAGAAGCATGTCTATTTTCCGGCTTACCGGCAGATACTCCCTCCCTTCCCATAGCAAATTTAGCCAGGATCGTCTTAGGTTCTTGAATCGAGGGCACTTAAATAGAAAGTGTGATAAGTCCTCTACCTCACAGTTCGTACAGGAACAGAGTCTTTCTCTGTAAGGTGTTTTGCTGTAACGCCACTGTGTAATAGCTGAAGAAAACAACTGAAGGCGCAATTGTGTGAAAGCTCTACACAGCTTGACATTGGTGAGGGCATCAAGATATAATTCAAACTTGTGAGACTTCTTAAAGGAGCCTAGCCAAGGAGTAACCCTCCAAGAAGCCAGTACGGCCACGTCCTCCTGCCTTAATGTCACTTAATCTTTGTTTCATCAAAACCTTTTGCGTGGTTGCATCCTTCCCCCCAAAGCATGAAAAAGATAGACCTGCATACTTTAAATAAAGTGCTATTTGGGAGAGCCAGGAGTAAGCTGGGCATCCCATCATATTCCAGTTCTTCTTTCAGACAAAGGACAGGCAGGGAGGACTCAGTCCAATTAGTTAGTTTAAGCCAGTAATTTAGCGCTGCTTGTCTATATAAGCAGCCAATAGGTAACATACCTGGCTCGGCTCAGACTACTGCAGCTGGAACGCATTGTGGCACTCTTAGAATCTTTCTTAGGAAGATATTCTGGACTACTTCGAGAGTTTGCGGATCAGACCCTAAAGTAATTTCTGAGCCAAAGGTCAATAAAGATTGCACCTTTGCTCTGAATACATCCAGGATAGTTGAAGTATCTAGTCCCTCTGAACACGCAGGTAGCCTTAAAATTCTATTAGAGGCTGCCCTAGCTTTCAATTCTATCAACTTATGGTGACGGCCCCATAAAGTGTTATCAGATATGGCAATGCCCAGATATACATATGAGTTAACTTGCGAGAGTTGCTCGCCTTTAATAAACCATTTGTACTTGCAAGCCTTCTTTTTCCCCACAACCATAATCTGAGATTTATGTGGGTTAATCTTCAACTCATTTGCTGTGCAATATTCAACTAAATGCTTTACAAAGCCCATTTTTGGTTTGCGACAGCAATACGATATCGTACCAAACATAGGGAGTAAAATAAATTCAATAATATTAATCTGGTGAGTATAAAAATTGATCAGAATTTTAACACACACCAAAGTCAGTGGACGCTGCAAATACTTGGCACCCTTGAGATCAGTCCAAAGAACAAACATCATAAAATATGACCCTCCCACCCCTAAACCTGAAATATTATTTCTGTACATTTAGGCAGTAAAATGAACAAACAGCACTGTTTTCATACCACCACCAAAAAGCACAGAGGTTTTGAAAAACAAATGTGAAAAGAACTAATCAATTCTTATTTCCCTCTGCTCAAATGGCAAATCCCATTAGGATTTGAGAATGGCAATTTATTGCAGCTGTCTCTCTTAGCTTTTATTTTCTTTCTACCCAGCAAGATTGAGTCTAGACCAATAACAAAGTTAAAAATTCACAAAACTCTCCAGTCTAAAGTAGTGTTTGGATCTCACACTCAAAACAGCATGTGTCATGTGTAGAATTTGTGCCTCTACATATTAGAGCCCTCTGGAATTGACTAGCTAAGCAGCACTCAAGAACATATGAGGTAATAATTGGACTCCCTAGATAATATACAGCTCCACTTCCTGCTTAGCTCCTGTTTCTTTCTCCCAAGGATCTCCTAGTAGTAGCACTTCCATGACCATGCACACATGTCAATATTTCTTGGGGGAAAGGTGGGGACAGAGTATGTGAGTGTATGGCTTGGGGAAGGGGGTGGGGACAGGAGTCTTTATGTGGCAAAGGGTGCGGGGAGAGGCAGGAGTCTTTCTATCATAAGATAGCGGGCTGGGGAAAGAATGGTAAGATTTATTTTGTCTAGGGCAGCAAAATAGCTAGGGGAAGTTCTGTGGAGGGGCCAAAAAGCGAAGACTTGTACAGTCATCATGTAGGATGTTGTAACTAACCCATACCTCCCAACACTCCCTATTTAGGAGGGAGTGGGACAGTCCTTCTTTGGGGTCGGAATCCCACTGCCCCTCTCTAAGAGGGTCAAAGTCCCTTTCAGAAGGCAGAAATAAAGAGACCAGTATTCTAGCCTCAGGAACCATTTTCCCTGCTAGACTCGCAGGAAAAACACTTAGAGAGGACAATGAGCAGGAGACGGAATGGCAAGAAACAAAGCAGAATGATGAGCAGGAGAGCTCTTTGCATGTGAGGAGTGTGTAAATGTATGAGTGGGAGGAGCTTATTCACAGAGAGGTGGTACTTATTGGTGGAGGGGGTGCAGTTTGTTCCTCTTTGGCTGCTCAAAATGTTGGGAGGAATGCCTAGAACGTCTATGCGGAGGAGAAGAAACCAGTCCCCTCTAAACAAGGAAGGAACAACATACTCAAAGTGAGCATGCTGAACATCCTGATAAATCTGTTCAGGCTTCTGAGATACAGGATATGCCTAATCCCCAAAGGCTTTATAGGGACCAAGAAGTGCTTGGGAGTAGACACCTGTTCCTAGAATTCTCAATTGAGAAGTTCAATGGCTCCTTACCCCTTTTTGGTGGAACCCCAAAGACCTCAGATCATGATGTCTGCTAGCTAAAATAGCTATGCAATTTTCAGCGGATAGATCAATATGTGGTTTGTATTTAATATACTGTATATCAGTATAGAGATGAAAGTGAAACTGATTAACAAAATATTTTTTCCATCTTAAAATACCATGTTGGCACACAAAAACTCACCTGAATGGTTTAATTTTTCTGAAGGTACCTTTGGAACTGCTGTTGGGTTATTAAACATATCAACAAGGGGACTTGTATACGCTCTAACTGTAGGAGCAGGGGGTACTTTCGGTGAATTTTTATGGAAAGAGTCATAATCTTGTCCAACCTACAGACACAAAAATGAGCACAAGTGTTAAAGTAACAAAATGTTATCTTAGATTATTTGCAACACTGAATTTTGAAAGGTAGTATTTTAAAGCTTTCCTCAGTTATACAAGACTAGAACCTTGGAAAGTTTTTAAGCCTTCCAGCTGCTTTCCTGGTAAGATAAATGGTAAAAAGTCCTCTCTCTCTACACTCGTCTGAATTACTAGAAAATGGAGGGCTAAGAAATCAATAAAGGAAAGGTTGTGCAACATTGCACATCTCAGTTATTTCTTATGTAATATAAGTGTTTTCCAGGGTNTGGGGGGGGGAGGAAGGGGATTCCTTTTTTCCAAAGGAGCTCAAGAGTACACTTCCACTCCTGGGGAAAAAAATTATAGGATATACCTGGGTTTCCAATGTTCCACTACCATGGACACCTCCATAGATCTAAGGTATGCCTGCAACAACAGTAGTCTAAAATTGTAACTGTTTGTATTCTAAAATGTGTTAATAGGAACTGAAGAGACCCCTCCCTTTCCAATTTACTATCTTAATTCACTCAAAAGATAAAAGGCAAGTACAGAACTAATTAAACCTATAGCAAGAGAATCGGCTCACTTACCTGTGAATTGCCCTTCTGGTGGGGTGTGCAGAACAGGAAGTCGTAGGGATGATCCCCGCCTATACCAGTAGGAGGCAGAATCTCAGGAATGCAACTGGTCATGTGCGGGTGTGTGTGTGTCTGTGTGTGTGTGTCTATCCCTCCCATTTACCAGTTGTCCAACAGCTGTAACAATAACTTCTCAACAAAAATTACATAATAAAACAGAAAAACTCTCTTCTTATTTCTGTCAGTGATATATTTCTATATCTATATCACTCCATCCAGAACAGAACCAGAGGGAGGGCCGAGTTCCTGTTCTGCACATCCCACCAGAAGGGCAATTCACAGGTAAGTGAGCCGACTGCCCTTTCTCCTTGGGTGTGCAGGACAGGAACTTGTAGGAATTTCCCAGAGCAGTATGCCCCAAGATCCTGGAGTGGGTGGGAGAGAAAGTGGACCAATACAAGAGTGAGTCATACCCACTACTCTTAACACTCCCTGAAAAACTCTAAGGCCAAAGGCTGCATCTGCAGAGTCGAGGATATGAGTTTTATAGCGCCTAGTGAAGGAATGTAGGCTGGCACAAGGCTGCCCTACAAATTTCAGCATAAGGGGCCCAAGCTCTAAAGGTCCAGGATGTTGCTGTACCTCTTGTAGAATGGGGGAACCAAATCAGAGGCTTTGCAATCTTTAGCAATACATGTTGAGATCCATCGGCCAATGGAGGTTCTAGAGGCCTTTAATTCTCTCTTTCTCAGGGAAAACTCTACCAAGAAGGCAGAGGATTTCCTATAACTAGCTGACCTGTGCATAATTTTTTTTAGTGCTCTCCTCACGTCTAGTGCATGCCAGCGCTTCTCCAGGGGACGAGAAGGATGCGGGCAGAAAGAGGGGAGCACAATCTCCTCTTGCCTGTAAACTGAATTGACTTTAGGCATAAAGGAAGGATCCAATCGAAGTACTACGGTGTCTTTTTAAAAAGATATATAAGGATGGATCCCCAGCTCCGAAATTCTCCAGCCAGGTAATTGCTATGCAAAGAGAGACCTTAATGGTCAAGAAAAAAAGAGAGACCTCTCTAAGGGACTCGAATGGCAGTTCAGTGAGGACTTTAAGGACCAAATTCAGTCTCCAAGTGGGAAATCTATGGATAACTGGTGGTGAGATAGCTTTAGCTGCCTTCAGAAATCTCTTCACCAGAGAATGTCTGGATATACTCCTTCCCCTAATGACAGAGATAGTGCTGTTAAGGGTCGCTATCTGCCTCACTAAGGTACTAGCCCTCAAGCCCTTTTCTAACCCATGTTGTAAGAAAAGCAAAATATCAGCTATCTTGGGGTTTTGAGGAGAGATCTGTCTGGTAGAACACCATTCAGCAGGTGCCTTGGTATATTCGTCTAGTTGAGAGGCATCTGGATGCCATTACAGTCTGTAAGACATCATCGGAGTAACCCGTTGACCTCAATGCTGCACACTCAAGTGCCATGCCATCAGTCTGAGGAATTCCGGCTTCCTGTATAGCAGGCAGGGGCGGCTGGTGGGTTTTGAGGTTGGAGGGGCACTGGGGCAGTAAGGCCAGCGGCCTAGGGGTGGAGCCTAGCCTAGGGGCGGAGTCAGGGATACGGTAGGCAGAGCCAGGGCATAACCCAGCCAGCAGTAAAGAGTTCCCAGGGTTAACACTGAATGGACATTACATTACTTAATCCAGCAATTTCAGTTAGGCAGGTTATATTCACCTCCTTTGCCAGGTTTAAAAGCAGGCAGATCACCAGACTAAGTTACATCTCACGATTTCAAAACCTCAATTTTATCACAAACATCACATTTCTAGCATTTTGAACACCTATAAGATCACCAGACTAACCGTTACATCTCACGATTTCAAAACCTCAATTGAATCAC